>JBCJKH010080384.1:8488-30630 GCA_039877255.1 Loriculus beryllinus
TTTCTTAGTTTGGGCTGCTTATTTTCCCTGAATGAAAAGGACTTCCAGGAAAAAAGTCTTTTCAATTTTCTGGTTTCAAGGCTTGATGACATCTTGTCATTTCATTTTCTTCTTGCAGACAAATGAAATTGAGAAGAGTGTGTCAGGTGTCAGGTGAGCTTCTATAAGGCTCAGTATCCAGGCTTTCTGTCTTCTTTGATACTTGAAAAATATCTGTAGTGTTTCCTGGTTTTCCCTGGTGGTATACTGTGTCAGGCAGCAAACGGTAAAAGCAAAAATGTGTTTATTTTTAGAGCATAAACTATTGTTTACTTTGTTTTAATGCATTTTCATAAAAGATAGTAAAGAGGTCTGTAAATGAGGACTGTTGTTCCCTTCAAAGTTTCCTGAAGGCTAATATTCATATTAAATATGGATTTTAAATGCATGCAAGGAATTCTAAAAGTAGGACTAGATTGCAAATACAGTAAAATTTCCTTGTTTACCTAGCAGTGATAATGACCTCTTAACTTGCTCAGTTTCATTTTTTTTAGAGAAGGATCCATTTTAGTAAAAGAGGAAAAACTAACTTAGAGGGCATGATTTTTTTTTTCTATCTGTTTTTCCATGTCTATTCAAGGTATTCTAGCTTTTATCACTATGTTGGAGGACAATATAATTAGTGTAAGAATTCCCATTACTTTTTTTCACACGATCATTATTTTATTATGATCTTTAAATACTTCATTTGGAGAATTATCTGTGGCATTTGTGCCATGTGAAATTTTAGATCATTACTTTGATTCAGTATCATAATAAATAGCAAAGTATTAAATACTACTATGTAAACAAGTGTATGTATAAAAAATATATATATGTAAAACTATTGAAATAAGGTCTCTAAGATGGATAGCTTTTTAATCAAAGAAAAAAATGCACCCTTCGTGCATGAATAAGATAATAAATGGCTGGTATTCTTCTGTCATCTCAATTGAATACCATATTTAAATTCAACATAGTAACCAAGCCTTCAGCCAAACCTTCCTGTCCCTAGATACCTGCAAAGTCATTGGTCAAAGTGAGTAAAACTCTCCATATTTGTTTGCAATTCTGACTACATTTCTGACAGCATGTCTGTTTCCTCCAGTATCAATTAGACCGATGGGATGTAATTCTTGTAAAGTTCTCTGAAACTACACAGAATTTAAATAATTTCTTCTCTTTGTAATGCACCGTACAGATTTAACTGTTTGAGCTAATAGTATTTATTGTAATCTCAATTAAGCAAGACCTGATATGCTCTGGGTTTCAAGCATTTGAAAATTGTAGACACATCCAAGCTCAGGTTTTTGAAGGTTTCACTTTGTTCTATATGAGTTGTTCAGACAATAACCACTAAGTTCACGTGCCTGAGAAAAAAATACCATTCCTTCCACAAGTCTGCTGCTGCTATAGATGATATAGCTTCACTGCCCTTAGGCAATATAACAACTGAGATGGGGAGTGCATTTCTGAAGCATCTCCCTAGAATCATTTTAGAAGATTTCAAGATAGGATTATTTTGAAGCTAGAAGTCATAGAATGAATAAGTATTGGGTCACTGAAGCTAAAGAATAAGTAAATAATAAGTAGCATGGAAATACTTATTCAGTAAATGTGGTTATCTGTTAAAATCAGTGTCCTTTTAGCTATGCAGACTGGAACTTGTTTGTTATCCATGGCATATTTGGAAAAATTACACAAGAGAATTATACAGTTCTTGTAACAAATTCAATCTTAAATGGAAGTCTTAAGTGCAAGGGATCAGAAATACAGATCTGGATTTTTGGACAGGTGCAACATGTTTGAGATTTTATTTTCTTTTCTGGTCCCAATGGTAGCACAGTATTTATTTCTATTTTTATAGCTGTGTAAATAAGCAGATGTTTCCACTGAAATCAGCGGTCATTAAAACACATTAGTATTCAAAGTTACATTTCAATCATAACATAAAAATCCTCAGTGGAGGGTTCATGCTACATGAAGTAAAGTTTTTGGAAGAGCAGACATTGGAAAAGCAAACACAGTGTAAGTGGTCAAGGCCTGCAGTGAATGCTGCAGGTACAGCTAGGCAGTATGAGCATAAACCTCTCAATCCAGGTGAAGGCGATGTTAGATGCTTGGCAAAAACTAATTGGCAGATTAAGGCATAAAAGAGACTCTTTCCAGCTTTAGATAATACATTTCAGTTTCAGGTGCTTCCAGCATGGCATCATTACACATCCCAGCAGGAACACTTGAGCTAGCATCTCCCTGTCTCCCCTTACTTGCAGGGCAGAGAGGGAGATAGATCAGGTACGTAAGTACTGTGCATTAGGTTCTCTAAACGCTTTCCAAAGTAATGAAAACAATACATAGGATTAAAGAAACGAATTCCTAGTTTGCTCATGTTAGTCTTCACACACAACACAACTTCACAGCAGCAACACAATTAACAAATAATAAGCAAATCTAATTCCTTAATCACAAAAGCAATTTTAAAGGACTGTCATTAAATATAGTTAATTTTAGCAAGCACAAGCAAAACATCTTCATGCATGGAAGATGGACGGGCTTGGATTGAAGTGTTAGTGGGATGCTAAACTGAGCTTTATCTACATCAAGTTGATAGCTAATTAGTGAAAGAGTCTTTCCTTATAACAAAATTTGGAATAATGTGACAAAAGGATTTGCATATATATCTGCAGATATATATGTGTGTGTATACATATATGCATATATATACATATGCTTCCATCTGCAGCAATATATACACATACATTTGTCACATTCTGTGTACCATATTTGTATGTATATATTCTTACGTCTATAGGTACTTATATATGAAAGTATAAGTGCATATCAGTTACTTGTTTATATCTACAAACAGTCAGCAATGGCCAGGGCATTTCATAATGTTATCAATTTCTATGGCTCTGTATTTTCATTCTACAAAGATGCAAAATCATATTTGGCATAATATCTTTAATCATCAGTATAGGTAAGGCATGAAAAATCTGAAGTCCTGTTCACTGACAATTACACTCTTTCTGCTATCGCATACACATTCGTTAGGAATCCTGTATCATGCTAAACTAGCAGCAAGTGATGTGAGCTGCTATATAAGGAGTGTAAAACCATGAATGTTAGTGTGAATACTTGTATATTCTTTTTTTCCAATATAAGTTTTTAAAATATTTTATTGGGTGGTTTTGGGAAAAAAAAAAAGCCTCTGTTTGGTTTGAAAAATAGGTATATGTAACCTTGGAATAATTTCAGGAAAACTTTCAAATTCGTATGCATTTTTGCTTTACCAAATACGAGGTTTGGAACAAACCTTATGTGCTAGTTTAGGACATGGCATCAAGCATTCTGAAGGCTTGGTTTCTTTACATTAGAAAACAGTTTTATAATTCACTGCATGGAATTCTCTGCTGTCTAGGCTAATATGGATAGAGAAGCAATGCAGGGTAAAATGGAAAATAAGGTAAGCAATTTTCTTGTCTGTGCAATCAAATGAGATGTGAAATCCTACAGTTGCAAACGCTTGCTGGTTATGAGCTCACATATAGCCAAGCCCAGAGACTGCCATATGACTTCCCAGAAAAAATGCATCTTGGGGCCCTTTAAGAACAGCAAGAAAATAGACTTCTCCACAAAAGATTAAGGTTGTGTGTTTGTGAATAGGAAGATATAAGGAAAAGCAAAAATTTAGTAAACTGAAATATGAAGTATTCACAAAACTGCTGAAATATGAAATAAGCAGAGAAAACTTAAATGGGGTGGAAATGTGTGACAGAACTGTCTAGTCTGTTTTGCTTTCTGTTTACAGCACTGTGCAATGAATTAGACTATTCCAAAAATCCAGGCTCTTAAATCTGTGTTATACCCAGTTATTGAAGTTAGTGACCATTTCTGTAGCTCCTTTCTCCATCTTCTGTAGTGGGGCAGGGAGCAGAGGTACCTTTGGAAGGATGTATGTGAAAGTTTGTACACCTATTGTCCGTGCTGGGCCTACCCTTTTCCTGAATAATGCTGGGAAGTGTACATCGCCTCTGGTGTTCTCTGTCCTGTACCTTTTGTAAGCTCTTACTAAGCAGAAACAAGAGCAATAACAAAAAAACCCACAGTGAATAGCATAGCAGTAATCTTAGGTAAAGTAATTATATATTCTTGGGCTAAAAAAGGTTTGCTTTGTTACTCCCTGGCTTGAAATTGTACTGTTATGTATGGTACCAGCAGTTTGTAAACTCTATCCTGGTGTACAAACCTATAATCATGTCACGGTTTGGTTTGTTTGCCTCACTCAAGCTGTGCTCACTGTTTGTTTTACCAAAATATTTGTGGCTGCTTTCCTGCTTGGTGGCACATCTTTCTGTCTCTGAGCTTGGCTTGGCAGGCAGGCGCTGGCCAGCTGCCCTGTGGATCACACTGTTGTTTTGTTGAACCCAGGCCACTCTCTCTTTCCTGTAGCACTTCTTACAGAGAAAGCAGAAAACGCATGGCAATTTTGGAAAATGATGGATAATTTACCTTGCTTTGACCTCCTGAAGGGAAGAAAATCCAGTTGCGCTGATCTGGTATGTTATGATAGTGGTGGTGTGACAGGCTTTTTCTATGCAGATGGACATATGGGTAATACATTTTTTATTGAATTAAGCAGTGCAGTTACAGAAGCTTGTAGAAAAGCCAGAATAACAAAAGAATATCATGTCCATTTTATCAAATAGTCCAGTCAGTGTGAGTTTAGGGGTCCCTTTAATGCCTGAGGAGTTTTAAAAGCTGAGTTTCAGCTTGCGGTATTGCAGTGGGCAGCAGGTAGCTCTCAATTTCTCCTCTTCCTCAGTTACTGGACTGCTAAGGTCTGCGCAGGTTTTCACTGAAGCATTGGCTCAGAGGAGTTACTTTGAAGTCCAGGGATGGGAGAACTGAAAGGTTTGGTTCCAGCATCTGGTCAGCATCTGAAAGACTGCAGCTGAAGTACAGCTTTCACAGGCTTCCTCATAATGAGCCTTTTGAAGCATGGCCTTTCTGAAGGGATTCATTGGTTAATTTACATTTAAACTTCATTTCAAAGTCTACAATTAAACCGAATTTGCAATCATTTTACAGACCTAGTGATAAAGCAGCATTTACACATTAATTTTCCAAGATTAGTTGTATCTTTTATGTGGTGGTTGTTTTGAACCTCCAAGGCTAACACGTAGATTGCTTTATGGTTGTGTTATGCAACAAAAATGGGAAGTACTCCCAAACTGTCAACAATTTTTATTTCCTAGTAATAGTGTTATTTCTACCATCACTTCTAAATTATATTGGGGTTTATTCTATGCCCTGTCCTGAAAGTTTTGTTTCTTTTGTCCATATCTTCTGCCTGGTCCTTTCTTGTGTATTATAAGAAACCAGCTTGGTTTTGAATGAAAAAGCATCACAATGATGTCATCACAATATAAATTTACCTCTCAGGCTTCTCAATCAATACTTAACTATGTTGGCTGTTACCTTGTCAAGGTTTCACAAGTGTATGTCTGTGGAGGGGAGGCTTTCTGGCTTTCATCCTCTGCTCTCTGTCTTTACCATCAGTGATGGAAAGTCTGCATCCTATAGTAATAATCATTTCTAGCATATATTTAGCAAATATCATTACTTCAAATCTCTCGTACTATTCTGGTTTTGACCTCACCCCATCTGACAGCTGTGGAAAAGATGCCTGCTTCCTAAGTAAAACATTGCAAGAAGGATGCTTTCCAGGAATCATATTTGAGTTAAGGATCTTTTCCCCAGTGTGAGTAACCACACTGGCCCATGAACACCTGGTAAGAACTTCATCATCACTTGCATAAGTGGTTGCTCACAGATGAACTTTGTTTCACCCATGCATTGGAAAGGGTAAGCCAAACGTGAATGCTGCTTTACTGGCTTTGCCAAAGGAGAATGTTCTTGTACCTTGAATTTTCATGGGCCTTCATTTTTAACTTTTGAATATGTGGAATCTCCAATTTTATAGACATGTAAATGCATGTTGTCTTTTGTCAAGGTGAGGGAATGAGCTGGTATGAGTGTACCTGAGGGGGTGTGAATGAAAAATAGGCAAGAGAGCTTCCAATCTAGTCCTCTGCTTGCCTTTTTGCAAATTACTTTCTGAAGACTTCATTTAATTATGCAGAATAAGTCTGTCTCACACAGTGCAGATTTAACTTCTTTGGCTTTGAAGCAATACGGCAGGGATCAGTGAGGACATGCTGCTGTACTGTACGCTAGGTGGCCTGAAGTACACCAGCACCATAGTCAGAAGTATTTTACTTTGAGGAAGAAAAAAATGAGATTCATTTTGTTCCACAGCTTCTCTAATAGATGGCAAGGACATAGTGAAATTGTGTCAGAAAAGTTCATTTAGATTTTCTTGGGAAAGGATCAATTAAAATGCAAAAAGAAAAAGGTCTCCAGGGAGACCTTATGTTATCCTTCCAATACCTAAAGGGGCCTACAAGAAATACGGAGAGGGACTTTTCACAAAGGCATGGAGTGACAGGACAAGGGGGAATGGTTTTAAACTGAAAAAGGGTAGATTTAGAAATTAGGAAGAAATTCTTTATGGTGAGTGTAGTGAGACACTTGCACAGGCTGCCCAGAGAATCTGTGGCTGCCCCATCCCTGCTACTCTTTAAGGCCAGGTTAGATGGATCTCTGAGCAACCTGGTCTAGTGGAAGGTGTCCTTGCCCATGGCAAAGGATTGGGACTAGATGATCTTTAAGGTCCTTTCCAACCCAAACCGTTCTATGATTCTATGATATGAACCTTGCAAAGAAATGAAACTTGGAATTACAAAGTTTAGTTTCAGCCTACTTTGATTTTAAAAAAATCAGTTGTCCATGTCGGTTTGCAGTTCATAAAAGTCTTACCATTGTCTTTTTCCAAAATTTTTTGAGTTGCTCCAAATTTTCAATCTTCTAATGAGGAACAGAATTAAATTTAACTGTGCAATTTCTATTGTTATTGTCATGTTATTATTCTGCATCCTGTGATTAACAAATTAAAAGTGGATTGAATTGGATTAAAATAAGGTAGCATCATTGTAACCTTGTCTTCTTATTAATAAAGGGAAGAATTAATATCTCATTTATGCTAGATATCAAAATATGAGGGACTTGTGTTAGCTACTGTGCATGAGCTAAGGGAATGCATTGTTGGTCCCTATATTGCATATGTCAAAGAAACTGCACCATTTAAGATCATGTTGTGTTTTACGACTTGCTAGCAAAACCAAGTACAGGTCAAGGGAATACTGAATTTAGAAATTAATTAAAGAATCAAAACCTGCTGTTTTGGGTAAATATTTTGTGTAACACCAGTGCATTGTGGTGCTCATTATTACCTCATACCATAACATATTGACTCTGGCAGGATTCATATGTGGAAAACAAAGATATCTCTTTGACAGCATTTTTTTTTTTTAATATTTATGGCTGATGATGGATGTTTTCATCAGAATTCTTGTTTCTTGATGCTATAATTGATTTATTGCAATGAATCTGGTCAGCTGACCACAAAGTTAATGAAATAAGGGAAATGCAAATTCCTATTCTGAGCATGTCTTAATTTTAATAATACTTGGGGAAAAAAATTATGAAGCCTAATTAGGAATCCCTTTCATGGTTTTTCCTCTTTTCCTAGTGTGTATAATGATTGCTTTGACATATATCTGCCAGGAGTTTTTTTCTGACTCTAGAAACCATATTTTCAAAGGAACTTTTAACATGTGTTGCCCCAAAGACATTTTGAAGTCATTAGATGTACAAAATCCAAGTATAAAAATGTGCATGAGAAATTAATATTGGCATGTGTCAAAAGTACTAATGAGAACTTTTAGTACCTTTATCAGTTAGATGGAAATGAAAAGGTCTCTGCAGCCTCACAGGTTAGAGTAGCTTGACACAGTGAAACAATGCTGGCTTGTATCTTTAAAGAAAGACAGAACGATATTTTTGTTTGTCATTAGCAGCAGGTGGAGGCAGAGGCTGGGGCAGTGTTTTGCTAGGGCCAGGGTAGCACTGGGTGGGGATCAGCACTGATTCAAACTTGAGAGGATATGTGACTGCATGTGTCTGGCATTTAGTTTGTAAAGGCTCCAGAATAGTAAGCTGTTGAGATGCAGAGTTCAGGGAAGATCTCTCAGGCAGTGTTTTAATTAAGAGTTAGAGAGCATTTTAATACTACTGTGGGTTCATATTCTCCTAGGATTTTGCTTCTTCTGTGATTGCTTTTAAGAAACTTTTATGTGATTACTACAAAGGGCTCACCTAAACCACAGCCATAAGCTGAGTACTGCCATGTACGCATTTGACTTGGAATGTGTCATGAATAGCGTGGCTTTTAAAGACATCTTTCAAAGTGCTAACTGTACTTTATGTATGAGTGTGAGGACGGTTATACTTTCTTCACCTGTTCACTTGATTTTTATTTGCTTTTTTTCTCTGCTGCAGACTATGTCAGAGGGCCACAATGATCATGCAAAATAACAGTTCGGCTTTGCCCTTGTTTTCAAATGTAAGCTCCTTCTGGAAGAGAGATTCATACGGACCAGGACTTCTTGATGAAGCAGCATCCCTCATTGGCAGCTATGATTTCCCTCAGACCACAGAGAGTTTTCCCCTCTCCACTGTGGAATCAGCAAACGTATCCCTAAATTCCACGAGCAAAGACCCTCTGGGTGGACACACAGTCTGGCAAGTAGTTTTGATTGCTTTCCTCACTGGCATCCTTGCACTGGTGACCATCATAGGAAACATCCTAGTGATTGTTGCATTTAAAGTTAACAAACAACTGAAAACAGTAAACAACTACTTCTTATTGAGTCTTGCCTGTGCAGATCTGATCATCGGTGTTATTTCCATGAATCTTTTCACCACATACATCATTATGGACCACTGGGCTTTGGGAAACTTGGCCTGTGATCTTTGGCTTTCTATTGACTATGTTGCCAGTAATGCCTCTGTCATGAATCTTCTTGTCATCAGTTTTGACAGGTATTTTTCCATCACTAGGCCACTTACATACAGAGCCAAACGAACAACCAAAAGGGCTGGGGTAATGATTGGTTTAGCATGGATCGTCTCTTTTGTTCTTTGGGCCCCTGCCATCTTGTTCTGGCAGTATTTTGTTGGAGAGAGAACTGTGCCTCCTGATGAGTGTTTCATCCAGTTTCTAAGTGAACCTGTCATCACTTTTGGCACTGCCATAGCTGCCTTTTATTTGCCAGTCACCATTATGAGTATTTTATATTGGAGGATCTACAAGGAGACCGAGAAACGCACCAAAGAGTTAGCAGGGCTACAGGCTTCAGGCAGTGAAGCGGAGGCAGCACGCTTCATACACCAGACAGGCAGCTCCCGCAGCTGCAGCAGCTATGAGCTGCAACGACAGAGCATGAAACGCTCCACCCGAAGGAAATACGGACGCTGCCACTTCTGGCTCACAATGAAAAGCTGGGAACCCAACACAGACCAGGGGGACCAAGATCACAGCAGCAGTGACAGCTGGAACAACAATGATGCTGCTGCTTCCCTTGAAAATTCAGCCTCCTCTGACGAAGAAGACATCACTGCAGAGACCAGAGCCATCTATTCAATTGTACTGAAGCTTCCTGGTCACAGCGCCATCCTTAATTCTACAAAACTCCCCTCCTCAGAAGATTTGCATGAGTCAGGGGATGAAATGCAGAAATCTGACACTGAATCGAAGGAAAAGAAACCTAAAAAATTGCACCCTCCCAAAAGTGTTCAGGATGGTGGGAATTTCCAGAAGAGCTTTTCTAAGCTTCCAATTCAGCCAGGGTCAGCAGAGACAACCACAGCTTCTGATGGCATCTCATCAGTGACCAAGACATCTGCAGCCCTGCCCTTGTCCTTCAAGGAAGCAACCCTGGCAAAAAAGTTCGCTTTGAAGACCAGAAGTCAGATCACAAAGCGAAAACGAATGTCACTTATCAAAGAAAAGAAAGCGGCACAAACACTTAGTGCCATTTTGTTTGCCTTCATCATTACCTGGACCCCATATAACATCATGGTTCTGGTGAACACATTTTGCAGCTGTATCCCCAAAACTTTCTGGAACCTGGGGTACTGGCTTTGCTACATCAATAGTACAGTGAACCCCATGTGCTATGCACTGTGTAATAAAACATTCAGAAACACTTTCAAGATGCTACTGCTGTGCCAGTGTGACAAACGGAAACGACGCAAACAGCAGTATCAGCAGAGGCAGTCCGTCATTTTTCATAAGCGGATCCCCAGGGAGACTTCATAGAATAGTATTTTTTAGGCAATTGAAAAAAATAATGAAATGGGAATGGAATGGGACAGGATGGGATAGAATGGGACAGGATGGCATGGGACAGGAAGAAATGGGACGAGAGAAAAAGGGAAGGGATGGGATGGGCTACGACGAGTTGGGATATGAGGGTGGTTCCAGGGTGCTTATTTAAACATTTAAGCATCAAGATGTGAAAGCAGCTTCCAGGCTTACGTATCCTTTTAATAAATCCAGTTTAATATAAAAATCTAGTGTGCATTGAGCAAAAACTAACAAACTTCAACGTTTTTACTAAGGAATGAAAGACTTAATAAAGTTTTCCTACAAATTTGCAAGAAGCTGTATAGCAATTATAAACCCATTACCAATCTGCCCAGCTTTTTGATTATAGTCAACTCTGGGATCTCAGGTAAGCACATCTAGCTAGCCCAACTCTTCTGTTTCGAAGGAATCCAACAACTTACAATTCAAGTCACATACAGATGTAGCAAGCTAGCAAAACAGGATTATGTAATTATTTGAGACACTGTATAGGTTGCAAAATTGCTTCTTGTTGTCCAGGTAGAGTTTCCTGTCTACTTCTCTTCTGGTGTATTGTTAATTGTACCCCTGATTCCTGATTGCCGAGTATCTATGTGTGCAGCTCATGTTATATATATATGTGTGTGAGTGTGTTTGTATGTATAGCATACATTCACATCTCTAAAATACACACATACCAGGAAAGAGGTAATCTATTGGTTTAGGTTTTACAGGGCTCCCCATCACAATTACATGTGAGTGAAGTAAAAAAACAAACAAAACCCCCAGAAGGTCATATTATAAATATATATATATCATTTACTACCTGAAATTTAAATTTATCTTTGAAACCAAAACATAGCGTCCACATTTCAAAGGAGAGAACCGAACCCTGTGAATGGTCTACAGAGTTTCATAATGAAGCACATGCCCAGTAAAACCTTAATCTTGAGCCCAGTATCTCTCCCCATAGTGATAACACCTCTTTAAAAGATACAAAGGTGAAAGGAATTGAAGGCTACATTCAGGGCAGAATGTGAAGTTATCTTTGCAGGGTGTGGGATGGTGGGAGCCCATATCTGGGTTGCACAGTGGTAGTGCTCAAAGAGACTCGCTCAGGAACCAGGCAGGTGCAGCCAATAGCAGGAGCACTGTTTTCTGGTTGGGTGACTTTGCTGCTGTCAGAGCATGCACGGATGCTGAAACACCTTGTCCTGACTTGCACCTTGTGGATGCACCACAGCCAGCTGAGATCCAGTGCACATGCACCTATATGGCTTCCAGTGAAAGTTCAGGTTGTAATTTTCTGTCTGAAGCTGATGGAGCCCCCCCACTCTCACTGTCTGCCCAGGTGATCTTCAGATGCCGAAGATTTGTGTGAAAGAAATGCTTTATTTTTGCACGTGAAGGATGCTCGCTAAAAAGTGGTCTTTTTCCAGAACCTGTTTTAAAAATCATCAGGAGAACTGGACCTAAGTCCATTTAATGCCAGGTTATTTGGTGTTGTGAAAAACGTTGATATTGCCAATTTGTAACCTGACAATTTTTCATAAAGAAAATTTTACAAGGGCTTTAATATTTATAGCTTTGACATGACCAGTACTTCCTGGTATTTGTGATGTGGTCTGCACCAAACATGATTTATAAAAGTCAGAGATCCCCTGGGGAAAGTATTGTACTTTAAACTATTGTTCTAAATTTGATTTAGTTACATGTTGAAAGATAATTTTGTATTCTCCTTTGAATTGACCAAAACTTTTTTTATTGCTTAGATTCTTATTTTGCTGAAAACAAAGCAAAACAAATACCTTCTTTTACAAAGGGGCATCAGTGTTGTGAACACAGAACTGATGTTAAAGCTGCTTTTGTATTCAGTGTGAGATGGTGTTTACAGATGAATTTGACAACAGTGGAAATATATTAAATGGTGTCTGTGTATCTGAACTATTTAATTTTGTGTTATGTTCATATGAAGAAATATTTATACATACTTCACCAAATGTTTTATTTAATGTTGATAAATATTGCTCTTCAGTCTTCAGCTGTAGTGTCCCTTTAAAGTGATTCATTAAGGTCTGCTTGAGAAATGAATAGAGTATACCTATCTTTCTTGTCACTAAAAATACTCTTGACATACAAATCTTTCTTTTATATGAGTTGTTTAAAATGTTTACCTAAAGGTTATCTTGTAAATGATATTGCAAGTCTACTGCAAGTACAAGTTTAGTATAAACACAAGAAAAAGTTAAAGCTTCATCTATAAGTCACAAGTGCATTTTGAGCTAAAGATACCCAGAAATGGTTTACCAGTTTGGTAGCCAGATACAACCAAAGTCTTACAAGTCACCCATGTTGCAAAGACAATTATTGACCGCTATTTAAAAGAATCATATATTTGAGATATATTCATTACTCAAGTTGACCTACCTAATATTTTGACATTTAAATATATATCTATATCTATATATATTGCCATATTATTATCTTCTGATACCTAGAGTAGTGCTGTGCCCCTAATACACAAAATGTGAGAGCACGTAAGGAAGCCAGAGTTCATCAGTGGGTTTTATGGTATGTTAGTATTGATTTTACAATGGGAAACTAGTATTTTTAATGAAGTTAAGCTTCCTTGGAAGCAGCTGTCACCACTGTTTACATAATAGGAAGAGTTAAACCCTTGGATTGTTTTAACAGAGAAATAAACAACCTGTCTTTTGATGTGTGAACAGGCTTTAAAATGTTATTTACAGGCATCTTAAAATGTGTATGTATACACATATCGTGGCATAGATCAATTTGTTATTTATTTAATGAAATATGCATTATAAAGTATTAAGAATTTGGCTGTGTAACCATTGCAGTGGGGATCAAACTAATTTGTATTTTATGTTTATGTGTTTGTTTAAACCCATGCACACACAAAAATTTTAGCTATATGGGCAAGTGGATATATTATTTAGGAACACAGGCGCACATGATAGGTGGTGGAGGAAAAGCAAGGTGAGACAAGAAGTACAATCTGACACAGCACAACTTTTAAGAAGTACAAATGATGTAATATTTCGTCTGCTTCGAGGAAAACTAAGTCAGAAACATGATAGGAAACATCATTCTGAGGGCAGACGAACAACTCAGTCCCGTTAACACTCCTCACATGGAGACCTGGCTTTTAAAAGACCAGGTACCATCCTCATTAATTGCAATAATGCAAGATTAGACTCCATATGAAGAGGATCAAAAAATCAGAAGTGGTGGCCAGACAGGACCCACTGAGTTGTCATAGGATAGGCCCCAATCACTGTCAGCTTCTGAACAGCTCTGAGACAACAAAATGCATTATAATACGTACTTGGCTTTCTCAGTATAAAATTGTTACAGAAGTTTATAACTTGTGTATCAGTATATGGTGTGAGAAATGTCTGATCCAAAGACCCAGGGACAGGTGTCATGCTTCATGAAGCACTTTGTCCTATCCCAGCATAACATACTTCCTACAAATGTAAACTGCACATCAGTGTGTTCTAAAGCTACACAAATATAGGAAAGGCCTGAGCAGTTCCCAGGATCGAAGCCTGTAGATCTATAGATCCTGAACAATAAATGACCTAAAGGAATCTGGCAGTTTTGTTAAGATACCCAGACAGATGTTCTGAGGCAGTTGGTGACCTTTCTCAATCATATACAACTTCATTTATGTTGTTGTCTTATTTCCTTACTTCTGCAAGAGTATTCTAAGAAGTCTTGACTCATTATCAACCTTGTATATATGAGAACTGAATACTTGTATATACAAGAATAAGAAGTCCCAAAGTACACTCAGTTTGCCTCTACAGAATACAAACATCAGGGCAAAAGGAAATTGTTATTTTTTTATTTTCCTGATCAGCAGCATCAGTAATTTTGGACATACGGTTATCATCATGCTACCACATATACGGGAAGGGTAGTCATAGGGTATCATGCTAAACTATTTATAAACTGCATTTCACTTGCCCCCTTGGCTATCTGACTATTTATGCATCCCTATTCAAATTTATGTTTGAGATTTCAAGCCCTCATTCTCCTCCAAATGGCTCACAGATACTTTTCATAAAAGGTGTTTTACAAGCTTGTTTTGGTATCAGGCTTTTCCTTTCCTTTCAGAATACTCCTGTGCAAAGTTAATCTGCTCTTAGACTGTCAGAAGGCACATTGCTAGCTGCAGCAGTTCTAGTGTTGAAGTCTGATACTTTCTTTTCTAAAGATGTATGAGACTGTGGCACCACAGTTGGCTGGGATTGACCATCACAGTATTTGAGGTCACTGACAGGCATTCACAGTCTTAATTGGCAAACGCATTAGCTGTGCCATAGTGGTATTCAGGACTTTGCTTTTCACCACCCATGTTTGAATTCAAAATATAACATAGATTGTAATTTTTTACTTCCCCCAAAGAAAGATTGCTGTAGTTATTTCCAGATACCCTCCTCCATGTGCTTGAGGATTTTTCTGCTTAATTTTAAATACTAAAATGATTTGGAGGAGCTTCATTTAGCCCTGACAGATTGTTTAATGGAAGGAGTACAGGTGACACAGAAAAACATTAAGTGTTACTTACTTCATGGCTTATTCCAACATGTGTCATGTAGTATGCATATTATACCTGTCCATCTTTATGCACTCTGTATATCTGAGAAGGATAACATGTAAGACATATTGTGCATATGCATATAATACAGGGATGCACACACATCTAGAGCTATCTATACAGGTGTATATAAAGGCTCCTGATGAAATCATAAGCAGGTAAACATTGTCTTTGATGTCTGATCAGTTGCAACAGATGGTGGAACTCTGTTTAAATCTACTCAGCTGCAAGAAAACTTTCCACATCTTTCCTCAGTGCATGTTTTTCCAATTGCATTGCCTTTATTTCCAGATTTGATGTTTTCAGTTCATTGCGCTGGCTCTTCAGACATTACCCAAAATTTAGAAATGCACAGATTTCACTTATTGAGCTATTGCATCAATGCTGCACTAGATTTAACTCCATTAGCTTAACCAAAATCCTCCCATTTGAAAAGAAAGGAAAAAATTATCATCCTCTCTCATCCCATCCTGTTGCTTTGCCCTTTCTGTTGCATGGAATGATTGATACTTTTCATGTGCCAGTCCCACAGGTGGAACTGTGCAAGCTTAAAAACCTTGTTTGCCCAGTAGGACTGAGAAATGCACAGCATTATCATTCACCCTTTACTGGTTTTGTATAAACAGCAAAAACTTCGCTGAGTTTAACTGCCATGTATGATGCAGGGAAGGTCTTCCAAAAAAGGTGATAAAACCATTCAGATCAGCATTGGTGAGGAGAGCTAGCTTTTTTCCAAGCTATTGAAGCTATACAATTTATTCAACTTGGCAGAAAGTGTGGAAAATACCCAAGACATTTAAAGTTTTATAGATGTGAACATCCGCCTTGCACAAGGGTGAATACATATATGTAAACAGTGCTCAAAAACGTTCAGCGTATGAATGAGTCTGTAAGCCAAAAGCATGCATCACCATTACTCCTCTGTTGGCAAAAGAGCCTGACACCCCACTCGGGCCTCTATGAAGAGATCCTTCCTACAGCAGTCCAGGACTACGTAACTAGGCATTAATAAGAAAGCAGGATTAGTTTGTCTGTGCTCATAGGGATTTTCCAGGAATTTGGTGGGAAATTCTTACTCTTCTCAGGACAAGTTTACTTGGTGCAGTATCTGGAATGAAAGAGTTCTTGCAATGCTCTGGTAATCATTACTCAACCATGACTAATAGTCAGAAAAGCACAAGAACTTAATTGTACAGAGAGAAATTTATTTTTCAAATCATTCATAAAGGCGTAAGTTAATTTACTGTAAATATCCATAAGATCTGAAAGCTTTAACACTATCCTGGAAATAAAGTTTCTGGACAAGAATCTGATTCCTTATGTGGCTTTGAAATATCCAATCCTCTTGAGACTAATTTTTTTGCTAACAAAGTTGCTAACAAAGCAACTGTAGTCACTCAAATACTACCTAGTCTCGAGATGTCAGAGGGATGAGGAAAAGGCCTTCATTAATTTGTGCTTAATGAATCCACTTTAAGAATTATTATCATTGTGGCACAGACCACTTAACACTATGAGAGTAAAAGATGTAACCCTGTTTACTTTGAGCCCTGCCCTGAACTCTGAGTTTTGCAGATACGTCACAAGAAACAGATTTGTGCTGTATTTCCTGATGCTTAGTACTTTTTTGCACTCATTACTTTCATTTTTCCCGTGTTCAGTCTCCTCCTACTGAATATACATATTCAGTTCACTGCATACACGTATTCAATATTCTACCCAATCAACACCTTCTGCCATCAATATTAAAGTATGCCATTTTTTAGCACTTGTAAACTTACATAAAAATTAGATGTAGCTGGAGTTAAGGAGCTTTTCATCTCCAGTGGTATGAATTTTCCTGATTCACAAATACATCCTATTTACTCACCTCGTATCTTCATTTACAATATCTCTTTTACAAGTGAAATTAGGGCAAAACCTTTCCACTGTTCAGGCCGTAGAAGTATCTCTGAGTAAATATTTGGTTCCTTTACTCAAAACAAGTGTGGTTTCTTGACCATAGGCTAATCTGAACAAAGGTTCTGTTTTTGAGGACAGTACAGGCTGTATTTCCTCCTGCTCTGCCTATACACTTCACTGCGTATGATGGAGGTTTTTTTCACACTTGTTTTCAAAGTAGTATGGCTACATTAAGTAGAACACAATTGATACTGTGGAGACTTAAGCTCATGTGTTTTGCCTCCTGCTGTGAAACAGGAATTACCAGTATGAAGAACCAGCATGTCAATGAATGGAAGAGAAACTTCAACTGATAGGCACTTGTGGCTTTTCTGTACTGTGTACAGTGCAGATTGACAAAAATCATTAGAGGTGAAGTATCAAATAAGGCTAGAGATTCACAGCTGCTCTCTGAAGAAAGCTGCATAGGCCAGGATCCTTGAAATCCATATTCTCAATGCACAAAAGCGTGTTTTCAAACGTAGTTCAAAAAGAGGCATGATTTACCATACATTGCTTTCTGAAAGAACTAAAACCATACTAAATATAATGTGAATTTTGATGAGTGTAAGCTGTAGGTGTTAGAAGGAGTGAAGGAGACATAATTGCTTTGACATGCATTATCCCTGGGTTTATGGAGGTGTCCCCTCACCCAGTTGCCTCTCACCCCCATTCTTCCTGACTGGCAGTCACGGGACACTGCCTGGCGTGAAGCTGGAAGTGAGCTCCCACCCCTTCCACCCACTGGGGAAGGGTGTGTACCGCCACCAGGCCAGGCAAGCTGTTACAAGAAGGAGTCATAAGCTTCCTGCTTCTGTTTGGAGATAGCGGGTATTTTTGTGATAGAGCTAGAGATAACATTACAGGAATCTGATGAACATGCTTTATGTGTTTCCTGATGCTTTTTTCTGTTCCTAGTACTTGAAAGCTTTCTGTTCTTCTGATTGTGGAGCAAAATAAGTGCCAGAGGCAATATCTGAATATATGCTTTTAAGGCTTGGATATATTAAATAGATTGACATTTTCCTTCTTCATTTTGGTTTTGAAGCATATGGAGAAATTACATGCAATAATTAAGCAGCTCAGCAATCTCTTTCATAAAAAGGAATTTGTAATTTTGCTCTATCACTTTCTTCAGCCAAAACCATTGGAGCTGAATTTACTGTAAACTGATGAAGTAATTAAGAAGCATCAGAAGGGAGTTCCTCACCTTCTGCTACATGAAAAGGTAGTACCTGAACATTCACCCAAAGTCTGGAATATATTGTTCTAGATGTAGCCATCCACTCAGATTCTGTACTGAATATTAGCATTCTTTAAATTATGGGACAAGTTGCTCTTTTTTTGCTAACAAACAGCTGCCTTGCTGCATAGCAATCCTTGTGCTGACTAATTAAATTCTACCTCTCAGTAAATTCTTAGAAAGAATAATGGCTCCTAGCTCATATTAACAGCCATTTGCAAAACACTAGCATGTTAATTGGAAGAGCAGAGGTCTGTAATGAAAGGCAGCAATTGTTTTCCTCGGCAGCAATATCTTAGAGGAACCTTCCCTTTTGCAGCAAACAAGAGTAAGAGAAGATGCACTGAGGCAGATTCGGATTCTTTTTGTAGGCATCCCCCACTCAGCCATGACCCAGCACTGCAGTCTTGGGAGTAGAAGGTGGATGGCTATGTGCTGGTAGAAAACTGAACGCACTGGCCCGGGTCAGGTGTCCTACGAGTGCTCACATTTCTCCTTGCATGGGTATCAGCCCAAAATGTGCTGTCAAAACTTGGCTCCCATCGAACTATCACGGTGGAACATTGTGCTCGTAAGAGATTTTCTCCTGCCAAGATGCTTTAACATCTTTTCTTTTATGTAACCCTCCACATAAACCTAATCAGGTGGCACCTTCCCATGTGGAACTTTCCTTGCAGATATATTAATTGTAGTCTACAAATGACTTTTACCCTGTATGCCCCTGATAACAATTTCATTAATATAAGCTGATAAACTCATTTCTTTAGTTGCTGCTCTTAGAGTGGCTTGCTAGTTAAGATAAAAAGTAAATTATGTGATATACAAGTCATATCTGATTTTACAATAATACACTGTGTGCCAAGCAGTTGGTGAGGTAAGGTTTACATAACCACTAGATGTTGCTTGAACTTTTGAGATATATTTCCATGTTCTTTTTTCCTCTCTGAACCCCATGCAGGGGCAGAACACAGAGCAAGCAATTAAGAAAAATGTAATTGTTTTGATTAAAGTAATTTGCAGTTGGAAGCTGCAAGACGAATAAGCAATCTAGAGAAAGCTTCATCAGGCAGATCCTTTCCTCTGGGGAAACTGTCATTCCTCTCAGTCTGGGAGGACTCTCTTTAGATGCAGATCTGTAGGAGGAAATTTTGACTCCATTCATACTCTCCAATATTCTTTGGCTGCTCTTAATTCACCTATGATACAGTCAGTTGCTCAGTGAAGTTGCTCTGCACTCTCTTAGCAGTGGCAAACACCAGCCTTTTCTGGGGACTGATCCAGTCCCAGCTCCTGCTGATGGGAATGCTCCCCACGTGCTTCTGACATACAGGTTTCACCCTAGGCCAGCAGGAGGTGGCCAGGACTCTGCTCCACAGCATGGGGCTGCACTATGTGGCCTCCCATCTGTACCCAGACCTCCCCCCAGATGACCCACACTCTTCTCTCCCCAGGGTACGAGCCTGCAACGAATTCCTGTGGAAGAACATAGATGGAGCACAGTGGCCACACACAGAATCATAGAACCAGAGAATGGTTTGGGTTGGAAAGGACCTTAAAATCATCCAGTTCCAACCCCCCTGCCGTGGGCAGAAACACCTCCCACCAGACCAGCTTGCTCAAGGCCCACACTTTCTTCCAGTTCCCTTCTCCTTCCTGCTGCCCAGTGACAGTGTAAGTCACACAACAAAGGCAGCTTCTAAAGTCCTTCCCAGATTTATTGTGAACTGCATTGGCTTTTATTCTGAATAGCAGTAGCGAAAAAAGGAAATGAGGAATTGCTTATCACTAGCCTGTTTATGAACTCTTTCTTTCTTATTTTAATGATGTTCGTATAAAATTCACTTTTTTGGAGGCAAGATTGCAGATTACTGATGTAGCATTCTGGTAGATATTTTATCATATTCAGAAAAGGGAAAATTCAGTCGCACAAATGAACATGACGAATTTCGTTTTCCTTTCTTACCAAATTCATCACGGTTTAAGACTCAGCCTCTGGCTGCACAAGCGTCTTCCTGCATTTTTGACAAGTGGGCAATTTTCTTACATGTGCCAGTTTGTTCATTTACTGTTTCCTCATTAATGGTTTTTGAATTATCAAGCCTTTGCCTTTGTGATGGTGCACAGAGGTTGTTTAGCACCAGCTTTAAATTAACTACCCAGTCTAAGGTATCTGGAGCCATCCAGCTGCAGTATGACTCTCCTTATATGTTACTTTGGTTTACAGCTTGTATTAGACCCTCTGCATTCTCAATTATCACATGCTTACAGATTAGGTTTTCTCCAGTGCTTTTAGTATTCATAAAATTTAATAAAATGAACAAGTGCATATAATTAAGTTGTTAGAAATACCAATCCATAATCCATCCTATTACTTCAAAGTACTTTATCAAATACATTTTCCCATTAGTTGTTGAAGCCAATATCTCAGTGCCCAGCCATGACTAGCTACATAGCCTGTAATGAGATCTAATACAAAACAGATATTCTTCAAATATTTCATTAAACAATATGACCTAATTCATCCTGGCTGAACAGACTTGGTTTAGCTCAATCCTGCTGTTAAGCCTTCTTCAAAATTCTCGTTAGCATCAATGGAAATTACGGCAAGAGCAGATAAATCAGTCTCTCTTTATAGGACAGATAAATAATGCTTCAGTTTTGGATTTCTAGTTAATAGATGCAATCAAATTACTTAAAATATAAACACTCAAAGCCTGTTCTGTGCCCTCAGGGAACCCCTTTCACTATCCCAGTGCAGTAAAGCTGCATATAGCAGGATATATTCCACTAATACAGTCAAAAATATATGGGTGTGTAAGACCAAACAGCTTAAAAAAAAAATCATACTGTAAATGATGTGATTGAGTGAAATTGTATGTATATTTTTCAATTCTTCGGAGTAGGTGAAGTTTTAACTTATTTCAAATTTTTAAGTTTAAATCTATTCATATTTGGAAATTTTGTACAACCTTGTAAAGTTAAATACTATGTCACTGTAATTTATTTTTGTTGTCATATATTGACACATGCTCATTTATATATGAAGTGTACTGTTTATCAATTGCTTCTAAGGCAGCAATAAAAACATGAAAGTTGTTCTCATTTCCTTGTCAAAGCTGTCATTTATATCCTGTATATATTTATTTACTTTATTTGAATACTTTCCCTTTATTTGAATACTGTCCCTTACTGATACAGCCTACTGAGTTTTAACTGTGTCTTCCAGTGCTCAGTCAGTACATGGGCTATTCTCGCCTGTGCAGCTACAAGAATTCAATGATATATTGTGCAGAAGCCCTAAGAAGAGATTACCACTTCAGTGCATCACCTCAGGAGGACTTCAGAAATGGAACAAAAGGGAACAAGAAGTCAGAACTCCATGTAAAGTGAGAGGCACTCAGATCGCTTAGAGGGTGACTAGAAATTACAGTGTACCTTAGACGATCAGTCCCAGTCTTGAGATTTGATTCAATAAAGTAGCTCTTCTCCAATTTCTCTTCATCTTGAAGGAAACCTTTCAAACCTTCCTCCACAGGCACAAAATGGAGGCATACAGGGGCTAAAGTACTTTTCCATTCCTTGTGCACAACAGAATGTATCTGCAAATTCCTGGCCATATGGAATGATTGCACATGTCCAGCTTTTCCTGTGGCTGTAACAGAGGGCAAATGTGTTTTCCGTATGACAAGGAGCACTTGATGCTATGAAATGCAATCACCTGTGGACTTATGAGTGTCATATCTACAGGCACTGTAACACAAGTAATGGGCGTAACTGGAGGGGTTTCCTCCAGTGATTCAGCTTCTTTTCCTCCTTGCTGATCTGAGGAACATAAATGTAAAGTTAACATTGATAGCAAACAGAGCTAGAAACCATAAATTTTGCTTTACACAATGATCTCTGCAGCAAAGCACTAGAGGAAATACAAAAAAATACTAAAAAAACCCAGGAAGACCATGGACATTGACCACAAAAAATATAAAAAAGAAATGAATGTATAT
>JBCJKH010080391.1:0-10431 GCA_039877255.1 Loriculus beryllinus
CTTATAGCAGTTATGAGGTGAAATGCCTTTGTTTGGCAGTCCTTCAGGAGCAGGCTTTTAGGATGGATCAAGACCTGCATTACAAGCAGTAGGGAAAACACCCTAAAAGCCATAAAAATGCTTGGCTTGCAAATCAGATTTTAGCTTCATTATATTTCCCATGTTGCTGTTAAGTATTATAATTGGATAATAAATTATAAGTTACAAATAATTTTGCTATTTAGTTGCTGTTTTCCTACAAATAATTATTCTTCAAGGGTGAACTTTTAAAACATTTTGAACAATTTTAGTTTGTGGATAAAAGCCTATCTTAAAACAAAATACAGAAGAACTATTGAGATGAGTTCTTTTTACAATGAGGATGTCTAAATCTTTTTTAATGTCCTTGTGGTTTATAGAGTCATATAGTCACAGTAAACATTTTAATGAAAATGGAGAATCTACTGCAGGTGGAGACATAGATATTTAGTTACAAAGTCTAACCTTACCTTGAAAGAAATAAAAATGGAAGACTGCAATTACATATTGATGAAGATAAAGCAAAGCTTGATATTCCTTTGAAAATTATCATTTAGTGATCTGTGCTGGTCAAAAAAGATTTTCCAGCAAGTTGAGCAGGTTGTTTTTTGTAGCTTGGTCTATTACTAAACCCTGTTCTGTCAAGGAAATTCCTGCTTTGAAATGGATTGTTTCTTTGTTGAGTATTAACAGATATTTGGCTGTATCTGCAGCAGGATTGTGGATCCTTTTCCTTATCATGGCTGTCCAGGATGATGATCTGGTAAAAAAGGTGGTATCACGGATGTTTTGGGTATAGACAATACTAACTTATGTTTTCAGATCGAAGTGTTAACTATTAACTGATAAGCACCAATAGTTGTTTTTTCATAGGCTGAATACTCTCATTTTAATACCTGCCAAACTGATAACCTAGGAAAAGTTAAGGTGAAGGATTCTTGGTGGTTTTCATTTGTTCCTCTTTCTGGCCTTCCAAGTTATTTTCAGAGTTTTAATTCTTTCAGGAATTGCTATAGGACTTATCGTGTGTTGCAGATAAGTAAGAATTTCATTCTGTTAAAGCAAAGAGGTTCCTGTTGATGCTCACAAGTACTTCTTCCCTATATATGGACTCAGTTTTTAGACCTATTAAGGAGTGACAACATTTTTCTCCTCTGAACTAGTTATAAAACATTACAACACACTATATATTTTTGGTGAATGCAAAGGGTTTTTTATCTATTTTGCTTTACTGTATAGATTATATACAAACATGATTCTTGAAATCTAATGAAAAGATAAATCTGCACATTCTACTAAAAAAAAAATCTTTCTGCTTCATTTGCTTAATTGTGAAATAGGAAAATTTTCTAGCTGTTTTCAGGGTTTGACATGATTAGCTGTCATTAGTTTGGTAATTAGTTTATGCAGATTTCTTGGATCAGGCTCATTCCTATCTTTCTGCTACTGAATCTATCATATTTTTATTACAAAAGTCATTCTCAAAGAATTTTCCACCATGGTTTTAATTCCTTTCTCTTTTAAAAAAATAACAAAGAAGCATGAAACAGAATTTTTTTCACTGGAAAAAAAATCTTTAATTTCAGACGCTACATGGAGTAATTTGATAGTTTGATGTTCAGAAAGTTTCCATTCTGCTTGTTACAGAAAGAATTTTGCAGGGTTAGGTGGATTTTACAAATAGGTACCAGACAAATACGGGTAATTATTTGGCTCTATCAGGTGCCATACTTCTAAAGCAACAGTTGCAGTACAGTCTATTAAATATAATTTTTATGTTAAAAATTATTACCGTCATCTTTCAGTGACTTTTGTCTGATGTGACAATATTCATAGAGGCACTGACACTGCAATACCACATCTCTTCTTCATAAAACAGACTTTGTCAATAGAGTTAAAAATGAAGATGCAAAGATTTACTGTAGAAAGGAGGGTACAGATAGAGTATTCTGCAGTTTGGGCGTGTCAAAATCCTGCTGAGGATATTTGTGGTCTCATTTAATTTTGTAACTGGCAAATACTCGGGATACCTATTGATTGGAAATCAGCTTAAGGTAGCTCCATCCATATCTCCCAGCCTTGCATGTTTGGTCTGCTAGAGGCAGACAGGAGAGAAAAAAGTTTGGGGGTTTATCTTTTTTTGGGGGGGTGTTCTGTTCATACTCTTTGAAAAGTAGCTGAATTGAAAGTAAAACTGAATTGGTGTTAACATAATCCTGGTTCTGCACTACTCTCAGAATTTCAACACTTCTTAGTGTTTTGTTCTTTAGGGGTTTTTTTGTTTGTTTGTTTGATTGGTTTTGAGTTTTTATGTTTTTCTTAGGCTATCTGCCTAGTGGCTGTTTGGGGACCCATGTGATAAGAATTAGACTACACGGTGCTTTGTGGGCCCAAAATAGACAAGTGAAACTAGCAATTACCATGCCATCAGCCTGCCAAAAGCGCTCAGCTTTTGTCACACATAATCTGGAAGATCTCAAATTCTACCCTAAGCTCAATGTCTCACTGGGTTATTGATGTTTCCTTCTTTCTGCATTGTGCTGTCATATGTAATAGATTTCACCTACCAGTTCCAGATTGCAGAATTTAACTGCATGTTCTTTTTAATACTTTTTTTTCTTTCGTTTTGGGGGGAGGGGCACTTAACCATCTTGTCTAAATACAATAATTCATGTTTAATTTTTGATATAATGAGTTTACTGTTTACTCTGAATAATACTTTCTCTTGGAGTTACTTTCTAAGTGAATGACTCACTTTTCAGAAAACATTGCTTATGAACTTTGTTGAATACAAACCAGAATTGGCTTAGCAGCTGAACAATTTCAAGTAATAAGCCCAAAATTCATTTTGCACTGCTTTTTGTGTGAACACAGATTTATTCATACAAAAAAAAAAAAAAAAAAATCAAACCAAAATTGAAGCGCTAGAAAAAGATGCAAATACTGTTCTGAAATATCTTTCAGAATGTCTCAATAACCTTTTCAAATACTTTTTTGAGTTTTTTTCCCCGGGTTTGTTTTCCTGTGTTATAGACATAAGTTCTAAAAATACTTGAAATACTTTTAGAAATGCTTGTAAACTAGTTCTAGAATTCTTATGTGCAAGGAACTTAAACAGAATGATCCAGTGCAAAGTGGTGTTTTTCTCCTGAGAGATGCTTTTTATACCACTTAAAAGAGTCTTTTAATTCCTAAGGGCTTGGTTGTGTCTGGTTAGGCATAGATTATAGAATAGTGCGGTGATGAGCTTTATTTTGTAAGATAACCACATGTACCTAGAGTGCCTCTGGAGCTTGGACTTGTACAGAGTCACGAAACACTTATCTGTCTAAGATAATCACATTGACCTAGAATGCCTCTGGCTGTGGAAATGGTGGATTTGAGGACAGGAACTTGAATATGGGGTTCTCAAATCTCATTTATTATATGAAAAGCAAAAATCATCACAGGCCACTGTTTCCATTAAACAGTATGATTTCTGACTGCTCTTTCCTCTCTGTCAACTGGCACAGATCTAGTCACAGTCAGGGTAGGTTTGCATCAGTATTCTACTACTGTTAAAAGTGAAATTTTATAAAACCAAAACATATTATAATAAAGAAGCCAGATTGTGAAGATTCAGTGATAAGTACTGCCCAGAGAAATAATCTGGAAGTTTATTATACACACCAAATTATTTCTCACTCTGAAACAACACGTCTATGGCCTTGACATTTAATCAGAGCAAAAGTGGCATTTATTGAATCTCGTATTTGGTACGTCACCAATTAAAATTAGTTTTCTTAAGGCCAGTAAAATGCAAAAGCCTTGTAATTTTGGATTTTTGTTTTCTTATTTTATGTGCTTCTGCTTTCACTTGAAGATATGTGTTTTGGGACTTCAATTATAGAGCTTGTTTTAAAAAATGTCTTTTCCTCTCTTTGTCTCTTTTATCTCATGTATTTCATACAGTAGTTTTATCTGTTTATCTATCTATACCAGTACAAGACAAACCACAAAAAAAGTAAAAATAAAGAGCACAATTTCTAGGGAAATATATTTATACCATTAATAAGCAGTATTGGTTTCTATTGAAAGTGTACTTGAAGCAGGTACTAAGTTTATATAAGAACTTAATTAAGTAACATATGGAGAGCTGGCACTGACTTGATGGCTTGCACACAGATGGCTTGTACAGCGTGCAACCTCTGTGCTGCCAAGCGGCTTTGCAGATCTGTAGCGAGTGTGCCTAAATGTAATAAACATTATAAATTCTCATTAATTTATGAAAGATTTGATACACTCCGATAACTCTAAATATTCTTTAGTAAAAATGAAAGACTATCTAGGATTTTGACGCTAGTTTTACTTGTTTAATAGGAACGTAGATTACAGTTTATTGGTATTTACATCCTTGGTAATTGTTTTGCATCTCACTATAAAGAACTAGGCTGAATACATGCATAACATATTAGAAATGCCATTAAGCAAATGATTCTGAATTAATGTTTTGCCTCTCTATGCTGTGCAAAAGAAATTTTCCCCAATTAATTTCCAATTGATTACTCTATATTGTGCCTCAAGGGAATGCAAAAAAAGTCTGTTTGTATGTTCCCTGCTATTCTGTTTCTGTAGTTTGATTAAACTAGACATCAAAAGAATAATTTATTTTATGTATTACTAAAGTTATATAATTTTAAGTTGTAAGAATCTAATCACATGTGTGTGTTCTGAACTAGCATACCATTGAACCTGAATTTATTGTGTTTATTTTTAACTATCTGTAATAATTTTTTGAAGTATCTGTGCTTCCAATGAATAATAAGGAAGTAAATATGAGATCAATTTGTTAGTCCAAATCACAGATATCTCATAAGCCTTCATGTGTGTCTGAGGTACTTTTAGCTTGGATTCTTCCCAAAGCCTAAATACAGAATTAGCTCCTATTAGTTTACCCTCCCAGCCCAAGAGGTTCCTATGCTACAAGATCTCTTCAAAACTTCTGACCTGTTAAGGGCTTCTACAAGTGCTGGTTTAAGGGCTTCTACAAGCGCTGGTTTTCATGTGAATCTCATACTGTAATTTGCAGTTTTAGCCAAATGACATTCTTTATAACTTTTACAGAATCTCCATCCCTGGCAACTGCAGAAAAAAATGTGTCTGGGCTTGTTTTCTTCTGTTGAGCTCTTCTTCAGCTTTTTTATTCTTTACTAAGGTATCTGATGATACAGAAGAAATCAGCAGATCCAAGTAAAATAGGCAGAACAGCATTTCCTGGTTAGAACTTGCGAAAATAGCTAGTGGGAAGAATATTCAAACATACATGGTTATTTAAATCCAAAGACTTTTAATTTTTTTATTATTCTGTTTAAAGTACAAATTTAGAAATATTTTTGTTACCTGAATGAGCTCAGTCGTATTTAGAAGGAGGAGTTAGGTTTAAACCAAGTCTTTTCCTCTATTCTATCCAAAACCATTTTCATGTAGAAACCAGAAAAAAAATGCACTGGGAGATGGCAAAAAAAGCTTAAGATTACTCACTTGACCATTGAACTATAAATTATGAGTCCTAGCTTGATTCCTGTGCTGGCAGCTTGGAAGAAGATGTGTCTCTAGGACCAGGGCTGTGGATCTCAAGTGGACAGAGAGGCCTTTTTCCGTACTTCAAAAGCAAGTTTTCCTTAAGGTGTGTTCATTGATGGCTAACTTCAGTTTGCTCCCTTTTTAGCACGCTGGTGGTTTTGTACTACTACTGCAAGACATCTGCTCATAAATTGTATAGGACCTAGGCTTATAACAAAGAGTTCACTTCATTTGGGGAGGGAGGGCAGATAATAAATGATTAATTGTGAAATGCTTTAATTCTTACTTTGAACTAAGCCTTAACCTTTAAACAGAGGATAGGAATTGGAACTCTACCTTCTGATTATGCTTTGGAAAATTATATTCCTACATCATTATAGAATCTTTGAAAGTTTTACTTGTTTGGCATAGAAGTTTACAAGAACTGTAATAAAAACAATGCAGAAAATTACTGCCAAGTTGGATAGAGTATATATTTTTCCCTATACAACTCTTAAACTTTGTTTTTAATTTACACATAAGGTGATAAAGAAAATGAAACTGCAAAAAGAAACATGTAAAATATACACAACTACTCTTTCTTTAATATGCATTCTTAAAACACTGAGAAAATATAGGTTCATGTTGTAACACGTAGTTTGTAATTCTCTGTGGTGCTGAGAGATCCTGATAAAAGCACACAATATTATTTTTTTATAGGCTTCTCTGTATCTCAGAAATAAACTGAGTAACATGTGGCAGTTGCTAGGGTAACCATTTTTTGCATTTTGCAGAAAAAGTCCAAGAATAAAACACATGTAAATCGGCAGTGTGGAAATCAGTATCATATACAGTCTCATATTCTCAATTTGTTCCATACGGTTTTCCTCTATAATGTTTACATAACAATGAATTAGATCTGCTTCAGCTTTTACCTCAAATCTCCCATACACTTGCATTTTGCATGGCTAAGGAAGTCATTTAAGCCTTCAGCTACTATGGTTAAATTGGTTTTTGCTCTGTCAAACTATATACATTTATTGTCAATAAGACATAGCTGTGATTGCTGTAAGTGCTGATCGTGTTTGCTGGGTGAGATTATGGGGTCATGTAAGCAGAAATGAAATAAAATTTTTAAAGTTGTCGTTTGCACTTAAACATGATTTCCTATAACTGCTGAAATTCCATTAAGCATCTATCTTGAATGAGAGTGTCTTTGTGAAAAGCCAGCAGCGTCGGACACAAGTGCAATTTAGGGCCTGAATAGGAGCTCTTCTTAAGGCAAACGTTTTTGTGCTTGTTTTGAAAAAGTTTGGTAATAAATTTCGCAGGCTGTTGCATAATAAGAAATGCATCCATGTTATAAGAGGAAATAATTTTATAAGCTATCATTAACATTTTTATTAACATTCAAACACTTAACCCCAGTGAATGGCAACTGGCAGATTTTGTCTAGCAAATATAAAGATTAGAGCTAAGAAATAGTCTGTAATAACATGTTGGTACTTGCAAAACTTCTTTGTACTTCATACTTCTGAGTTTAGCATGTGTTCATGTTGGAATATGGATTTACAAAGTTCCTATAATACCAGTGATTAATATCAGCAATTTAGTTTATTTTTACAGAGGCATTTTTCTTAAAAATACCATTATCAAATTATAGCTTTTACTCTAACAGAAATGCAGAGTGCCTGCAGTAGATGGTTTCTAAAATGACTAAAACATTTTAAAGGCTTCCTGACTCTCCCTCTGAACTTAGTACTAAGTAAATCTCATGATAATGATTTTGTGTGTGTTCAGAACTTAGAACTGAAAGGGCTATCCTATGCTATTCACTGATAACATGAGAGCAAATACTGGAATTTAGTTCTGCAGCTTATTTCTGCCCTGATTACACTCCCCAGCTTCAGTGAAATTGCATATAGTTTATAGCATGTTTCTAGTTTGCCATCTTTTGCACATTGCTGTCTTTTTCAAAGATTAGGACAAAAAAATAGTGTTAGTTTAATCATCTGTAAAAGGGTATTCTGAATTTTAGGAGACTCATTGACCAGTTCATGTTTCCTAAATTACTCTTGTAGAAGTAATTACTGAATGAACCTTGATATTGTAGGTAACTCTGAGAAACTCAGCACAAATAATGGCTTCAAACTGGCAAGATTTCTCAGCAGAATCTCTCATGAAACTCTTTGCAGGTTTATATCATGTAAAAAGTGAAACAGTTTAAGTATATTCACTACATGAAGGAAAATACCATTCTAAGAAGTGAAAGCCAAAGTTTAGAGCTTATTATAAAGTGGTTATTATGCTAATTCTAATTCATGATTGCTAATGCTGTCTTTTCAAGATTGTATATAAAATTGTAGTATATTCAGCCTTGAATCTGTGGAATACACTGAACACCTGGCTGAGCAGAAGTACACAGATTACAAATTAAGATGGTAATGTTTCAGGGAATTGTTCTCTCCTACTAGAAAATAGTTGTTTTCTGTTATCTGTATAAATATAGTGTGTTATTTTAAAAATTTTAAACAAGATAGGAGGGCATTTAAACAATTTTTAGTATCCTGCTGGGATGTGGTCAAATTACCCTTCTCTTTGTAAGTAACAGCAAAGCAAATACTGCCTCTTGACTAAATGAAGTTTTATTTCCTTTATAGCTGCTAGCAGTCTGTCAGGTTGTCTGCCTTCTCAAAATTTTCAACTCTACACCAGTGGCTCAGAGACTAAACTCCTGATATAGCAAGGCAGATTGGACAGTGCCTTTCACCTCCAGTCACATCTTAATGTCTCTTATCCAGTGTAGTCATGCAAAGACATTTAACCAGGATCTGTTGAGGACAGTGGTGCTATAGATCGTCATCTAAGTGTTAGCAAAGGAGTGAGCCCCTCTACTGCTAGAATCATGGCATCTTGGGATAGTCAATTTGGAAGGGACCTCGGGAAGTTGCTAGTTAAATTCCTACTTGAAGCAAAGTCAACTGTTATGTCAAACCAGCTTATGGAAGGTAAAATCAAGCTTTAGAGTTTCTTAGTATTTGCTATGTAGGATTTATAAATCTTGTCCTTTGATCACCCCATTTCAAATATATCATGGTTGTTTTTTGTCCATGTAGATTCAGTACTGTACTTCGATGTGGCAAGGAGAGTTTATTTTTAAGAAATGCTAACACAAATTTTATTTTTATTTTTTTTTTTTATGGAAGTGAACATTTTGCTCAGCTTCGAGTATTGATTATTCTTTACCACTTCTATTAAAATATCTTCATTTCAATTAATGATATATGACTTCCACAGAATTTACTCAGGGTTTTTGAAAGTTTGACTAACCTCTACATGAGAGATTAGCAGACAACTTTTATATGCTTACAGTTGAGTAGCTATAGGGATGCTGGGAAGGGACTCTTCATTAGGGACTGTAGTGACAGGACAAGGGGTAACGGGCTAAAGCTTAAACAGAGAAGGTTTAGATTGGATATGAGGAAGAAATTCTTTCCTGTTAGGGTGGTGAGGCACTGGAATGGGTTGCCCAAGGAAGTTGTTTGTGCTCCATCCCTGGCAGTGTTCAAGGCCAGGTTGGATGAAGCCTTGGGTGGCATGGTTTAATGTGGGGTGTTCCTGCTTATGGAAGGGGGTTTGGAACTGGATGATCTTAAGGTCCTTTCCAATCCTAACTATTCTATGATTCTATAGACAGTCTACAATCTCAGCATAACTATTATAATTTCTATTATACTTTCCCTGCCATATTTTTGTCAGGCATATATATAAGTGTGTTACATGTCAATTTATCTTTTTTGTTTGTTTGTTTTTAATGTTTTCTATGTCTTTGTGTTGTTGCCAGGGCTGATATAAGGATACACCAACACAAAACTTTATTTGAAGAACTGACATATAAACCAAATTTTGTCACCTTTTGTGAACTTTTGGTAAACCACAGAGATTGTCAGAGCATTGATGAAGACTAACACTTGAAAACCAGAAAGTTTATGGGTTTTGCAACCCTTAAAAGAAGAAAAGGTATTTCAATTTGCAGCAGAAGGACAGGAGCTGTGTTGGCATAACTCTGTATGTCAACTCCAAGTATATGGATCTTTGCTTCAACTGAGATGACCAAAGTCCCTAAATGTACTGGAGAATTTGGTGATATGTATGGGTAATTTATAATTTCAGCAAGTAATATTTGAAACTGTATGCAATTTTACTTTTCTATTCTAGTTAGATTTTGATGGCTTGGCTTCGTGAGTGAAGATTTGGGAAGGACTTTACTCATGCTTACTACAAGCACAATAACCAAGGGCATGTGGGATAGGCAAATCTGCTTGGAAAAAAGGGTGCTTAGGCAATCAGGGAGTGTCCGACCAGGACTGTCATCTCCTGGGGCAATCTCGAGCGACCCATGCGCTGGTCCAGCCACATGCAAGGTTGGATCTGCAGCTTCCCATGCACCTTGACACCTACTGTTTTGACCTTTGCCTGTCCATACAGACAAGTGAGAGCGAGCCCTACCAGCCTGAGCAGTGGATTTTTTAGGTGAGGTGCAGCTTGTGCAGAACTGTCCCCACCCTTTACACCTTCTCTTAGATGGAAGACCATACAAGGCTAGACGAGCTCCATCAGCCTGGGTTTGAAGATAGGAGTTTTCCTTCTCCTATGAGGATGGCTAGTCTTCGCTAACAAAGATTCAGGAAGGGCTTTACGCACACATTCTGAACACGACTGTCATCTCCTGGGTCAATCTCGAGCGACCAATGACACAACAGCACAACATCAAGTGTCTAGGAGGGATTCGGACTTAGAGGCGTTCAGTCATAAGCCCGCAGATGATAGCTTCACGCTAGTGGCTCCTCAGCCAAGCGCACGAACCAGGGG
>JBCJKH010080392.1:0-20775 GCA_039877255.1 Loriculus beryllinus
GGTGGGTGTCCCCATATGGTGTCCCCGTGATCGGGTATCCCTGGGAGGTGTCCCGGTGATCAGGTATCCCTGTGGGGTATCCCGGTATGGTGTCCCTGTGGTGGGGTATCCCGGTATGGTGTCCCTGTAATCAGGTATCCCGGTGGGGTATCCCCGCAGGGTGTCCCCGTGCTCGGTTTGATGCTCCTGTGTCATCGGGGCGATGGTGCACCCAGGCAGGCGTGGGTGCTGCTCCACTGCAGCCAAGCCGGTTCCTTCTCCAGGTGTTTAATCAGAGCAGGAGGTGCCACCCCGCCAGCCTGCTGATAACCGGGGCTCAGTGACCGGAGCTGTGCGGTGTGTGCAGGGGCAGGATTTGGTAGATCAGCCACCAAGTGAGCTCTTTCTGGAGGGGCAGGGTAGGGCACCAAGCTCCACAGCTGCCTTTCTGCTGTTCTCAAGCCAGGCCTTACCCTGTGCTTTCCCACTAATGAATTGGAGTGCACTGAGCATCTGTGGGTTTGTCCTCATGGCTTTTTCGGAGAGCTTGACTTCGTGATCTGAATGGCTTTTAATGCCATGTGTGTAATTTCCAAGGTCTTTAATCCACAGAAGATGAAGCACTTACCTGTGCTCGCACCCTCCACAGGCTGTCGGTGAAGTCTGAACTTTGTGAAAGCACATCTTGCTTGGGCTGTGTGTGTGATGCAGGAGAGCGCAGTAGGGTAGCAAGGGAGGATGTTGTCTGATGGACAAGGAAGGATGTTGGCTGGTGGACAAGGGAGGCCCTGGGTTTCACTGCAGGGCCTGGAAGCAGGACAGTCTCGTGGCTGAAGGTCATCCTGTCCTGTTCTGGCTGCCTCACCATGCCCAGGTTGTAAGGTCACAGCAGCCCTCAGTCCAGCCTCCTGCTCACGCCAGGGACAGCTTTGAGGTCAGATCGAGCTGCTCATAGCTTTTACCCAGTCTGAGCTTGAAAACCTACAGAAGTGGTTGACTTCAGTGATGGAGACTGCACAGCCTACCTAGGCAGCCCACCGTCATCTCCTGGAGTCTTTCCACATAGGCACTGGGGCTGTTTTTCAGGCCCCTGAAGCAGTCCTCCAGCCTCTGTTACATATAGGTGCTCCAGCCCCACCATCCTGGTAGCTCTTCCCTGAATTCCCTCCAGCTCATCAGCGTCTTTCTTGCACTGGGGGGACATCTAAAACCTGGATGCAGTATTCCAGAAGCACTCCAATGAGTGCCAAACGGATGGAGGTCCTTCTGTGGATTTCCTGGTTCTGCCTCTGTTCTTACAGCCCAGGATGCTGGTGGAGCCCAGAATCTCTGTACTGCCATGCTGGGTTTTGCTTCAGCAAGACCCCTTTCCTGCAGAGCTGCTGCCCAGGTAGGCAGTGCCCAGTTTGCACTTGGGTTTCTTCATTCTTGAGTCCTTCATGACTCATCCTAATTTTGCCCTCCATCAAATTGTTGCCTGCTCTCAGTTTCCTAGTGCAATTTACCTGTGCCATGTCAGGTGCCTATAGACCTCTTTTGCCCTTACCTAATTGACCCTATATATTTTTCTTTTCCCCTTTGCGTCAGCTCAGGCAACTTGGACCCATCTGGAGGTCAGTCACTGTAGGAGACAGGCCTATGGACACAAAAGAGCTTAATTCAGAAGAGCCAATGGCTACAAGGAAACTCCTGTTCAGCCTCTCAGCAGCATGCCTTGCACAGATGGAGCTGTTGGGAAACTGAGATGCTAAATGTGTTGCTGTTGAGCATGCACAAAGCTATGTCCTCCAAGCCCTCAGAAGGCCCAGACTTGAACAGATTTCTTGGGGTATAAAAAAGCTGATGTAAAAGCTTTCAGAATCTTAAGTCCCTGTTCCAGCACCTAGAACTCATCGAGAAAGCGAGCCAATTTTTTATGCATTCCTATTAAATACCTTTTTCTCTAACTAGGTGTTGGAAATAACTGCAGATATAAAACGTTTATCTATTAATAAAAACACCCTCATCTTGAGTTGGTGTATGCTGTGAAACGTTTTAGTTGAAATGGTCACGATTAGGGCAGAATTATAAGAAAGTAAATTAAGGTTCTTTAAATGAGAGATGCCTGGTGACCATCTGAATGTTTATTATGAACTTCCCCTGCAAATCTGGTGGTATTTATGCACAAATAAATAATTTTCTTACTACTTGGGCTGTAGATCCATTTTCAGCAGTGGTTTTTTTAAGATTTTTTGGTTTTTTTGTATTAAAGGGCTCTGCAGTCTGATTTTATGCATCAGAACAAGCTCTGAAGCTAATGGAACTATTTGTATGCATTGAAGCATACTTACTTTCATCTCTGTGATTGTAGTCTAATAGCTAGACCAACTTTGAATTGTTAACCTATGACTACAGAGATGTGACACATTTTCAGTGAGTTTGTTTCAAAAGAAAAAGTTAGATTTGGGGATGATGTGAGGAGAACAACAGATCACGAGTGTGCTGTCATTGGTCTTTATAATCTGTTTTATTTAAAAGGAACATCAACAAAAAGATGAGTAGGTCGCTCATCCCAGATTCACAGTTAGTGAGCAATGTGAAGCCTTACTGAGCTGTGGTTGTCTGTATTGGTTTATGTGAGATTCAGAAGACTTGGAAAGTTGCTGGTATTAGAATGCATTATTAGGAATGAATTATTTGGATTCAACTCCAGCTTGAAAGTTAAGTAATTGTGTTTCTAGACATACTTGAGATCTAACTCTTCAGTAAGACATTCTTACTTATATGTAAGGTTGCTCACATGAATAAGTGCTTTAAGGAATGCGCATACATTTATCTGCCTTTTAATGACATATGAAATATGGCAATAATGGCATTTGACAGTGAAAGGTGCTTTGGTATTTTAATAGACACTAGTAATGCGCAGTCTCTGTGGTCCCCAAGTAAGATAGGGGAATAACTAAACAAATATTACCTACTTTCTGTCCCAACTAGAAAAATATTAGAAAAATTCCTCATCAGACTCCTAGTGTAACTGTTGTCCCCTCTAAAACCCCCAGCTCTGTGGAAATTCTGACTTCGTTTCGGATGAGCAGCTCACAGCTGATTGACTCAGCTGTCCTCCTAGTTGTGCTGAAGCAGCTGTTCTGCTTTTCCAAGTGTAAGCTGTCTCACCCAGTGCTGGGTTTGGGTGGCGTAGCACTGCATTCTGCAGCTCTCTGTGGTTTCTAAAGGTCAAGATTTAGGATGGGCTTTCCCATTGCATCATGCATTCATGGAAGACGAGTGACCGTGAGACAACTGCTTATAAACAGCTGTGGTGGTATTTAACTAGTAGCTTGCAAGGAGTGCTTTGTGTACCTCCAGTGTCAGGCCAGGAGCAACCTGTGAGGTAAAACAAGGACTGGGATGAGACAGTGATTCTAATGCTTGATGAGCTGCAGTGTGGTTATGTCCAGAAGAGCAAGCTTTACTCAAGAGTTATGGACTACTTTTATTATATCTATAAAATAGCCTGGGGATCCTGGGTGAGCAAGTGATAAACATCTCAGCTGTGCTAGTTAATCAGACTTCTTCAAAGAGCACTCTTAAAATAAATTTGTAGGTAGAGTTGTGGGTGGGGTTTTTGCTTGGTTTTGTAAATCCAAAGTTGCATATGGACCCTCTGACCTTTAGAATTCAAAGGAATGACCAACAGAAGTCTGCCATAATCTTTCCTTTGGTGAAAGGGAAGCCAGATAGAGCCATGTACGACTTTTCCTAGTCATGTGTTCTGCTAAAAGGTGATGTCAAACTTCAGATAGTTACTTATCCTTAAAAGTGATGAGGAATTTTGTTGATGCAGTGATTTGTTGATCATGTGCCATAGTTTGTGAGTGAAGGTATATTTGAAATGTGAAGGTATTCCTCTGAAATGTTCTGTGAAAAAGCAGAAAAGAGTGACAGTTTAATAAGATACCGAAGAGGCTTTCTGTTAGATCTGCAGAAGGTAAATTTGTATTGCCTGTGCAGAAGTGTGGAGGTGATTGTACTGCAGAGAAGCTGCCATAGAAGACGTCAGTGATATTTCACCCTCAGTATAAAATGAGAGAAAGAGATAAAGCAGTGGGCAGATGTTTCCTGCCAGCATGACTGTAGCAATGTTTGATGTTACCACTTTCTGGTTGCTTGTTACCACCTCTGCATGGGTGGTTATCATCCACAGAGGTCTGCAGGCACAGTGGATTCTGTGCATTGCACTTTTGCTGAAGCATATGAGAATAATCATGCTCCTTGTCTTTGTTTGCAGGCATAACTCTGAAAACATAAACTCTGTGTAAATCAGTGCAGCAAGGTCTGTTGAAGCGATAGCTCCATGAGGTATGAACTACCCCCTTCATTTCATATAAGGTCCTGTCAGTACCTGGTCTGATTTAAGGCTGTATTTAAGGAATTCTTTCCCCACGAGTGAGAGTGACGCTGGAAGGAGTTGGGTCTGTAAGCTATCGGCTGGGAAGGGCTTGCTAACACCACATTGCTACCAGATGTATGAGCTTTGCTGATTGAGTTGTTTTGTGATGAGTCATTGAAGTTAGAGTTTGAAAGGGAAGATTTTTGCCAGTTCTGGTGTTTGGTGAAATGTGAGTAGCTGTCATTTTCCCCATGGGCTTTGAGAGAACTTCGTGCATTTGATTTCTTATATGTGTGAAGCAGGAGTTCTCAAAAGTTGTTACCATTAAAAACAAGTATGTTACTGGCTGAGTGTTGATAATGAACAGAGTTTTGCATCTGAAAATCTTAACACTGTGCTTAGAACCAATTAGCAACTCCAGATGGGCTCATTATTGTTAATTTTAATATGTGAGTGATAATTTATAACACTTATTTGCAACTGAAGTCCATTCTGAGATTGTTTTTTCTTGTACTGTATGTTGTGCAGATAAAGAGCAGGTTTGCGTGCTGTATTTGGCTTTGCATATACGTTTGCAAAGTAAAGAGAATGTTAGGGTCGAAGATTTGGAGCAGAAAATAACAGCCAGTCAAAAAGACTTCAGAGCTTTTAATTTACATACTACACTTGTGAAGGGACCTTTGAAGAACTCAGGAATTGTTTTTAGTAGCAATCTTTGGCATGCATGTTTCTCCTCCGGCATTCATCAGAAACCATTCCTACTTTTCTCGGAGGACAAGGACTTCAATCTTGGAAGTTTTCCTCTATCAGGCAGGCACTCAGGCTCTGACCATTCAATAAAAGTGTATGTGTTTTAAGTATATTTTCCATTTGAGAATATGAAATACAATTGACAGTAACCTGTTTTTGTATTGTAATTAATGTTATATTGCTGTTTAAAGGCCTCACAGGAATTTGAGGTGCTGTGGTCCTAGCTGCTCTACAGACACAGAAGGCAGTAATTTCTGTGTTGAAGAACCAGTGACACCAGCTATTTAAATGGGCCTAAGCCAGGACCACTAATGCTTTGTGGGTAATTTTACTAAGTTTTTGGATGTGCAGTTGAGTGCTGAGACTCCTTGCTGAGAGATTGGGCAAAGAGTGAGAAAGCCTATGGATGAGATTAAAAACTGCTGTGGAGGGATGAGGCAAGATCAGACAGCTGGTGAGGAGTAAAGCAAGGCTCAGAACACGACTCTCTTGGGTCCCATCAGGCACGCCTTTTCAGAAGAGAGATGATAACGTTATGTTGACTAGGTCTATTTGCTAGACAGTTTGGGGTTGTATACATAGTTCCTTAACTACAGGGTATTTACAATAGAGACACAATTAGAAAACCTGAATCTTAAGGTTGAGGGTGACCTCACTATGTCAGATTATACAATTCCTCTGTGTTAGCCACACTCCTGGTGTGGCTTCGCTTCTAGGTTCACACCTGTCTCAAACATATTTTCATACCTATTTCTGATGTTTTATCATCTCCCTTCCCCTGCTAATTGTCCTGTAGTTCACGTACAAAGGCAAGAACTGCATTTGGAAATGTCATAACACCTCCTGAACAGCTCAGCAGAATCAGTTGTCCACAGTTGCTTTTTCATGAATCTTTTCCTGATGACCTGCTTCACTGTTAGTGGTTTTTCAGTGCTGAGGGTATAGACTAGTGTAAAAAGAGACCTAATCCATACACTGAAAGGCTTATTTTACCAGAAAGCTTAGTTGAGGAAAGAAACAGCAAGTATGCAACAGAAATGCATTGGAAACCTTCCAGAGGTCGCTCTGATAAGGTGTAGTATATATAACTGCATAGCGTATATATAAGATGTAGTTGTAAAACAGGACATGAAAAAAAAGTGATCTTGTTATTTGTCTGTGGGAAGCCCATTGCACCGTGAAGAAGAAGATGACAGGAAAGTAAGGTAGTGTAGTACTTGGCTTGCAGAGGTGTTTGAGATAACCCAAGGAAGTGAGAATACAGAAGAGACACTGTCACGGTAATTACCCCTGTCTTAATTTTTAACTAAAAGACATCTGGCTCTTTTATAGCCCCAGCAACTGGGAGTTAATTGAAGAAACAATTGGTGAAAGATAGCAACAAAAAAATCAGTGGAATTTTTCAAGTATTTGTTTTTCCTTTTCCTACCATCTGCAGTTTCTTTTGCCAGGCAATGTTCTCACTCAGTAATTTTCCAGTGATTTCAAGGTAGCTCTTTTCCTTGCTTCTCTCTTCTTGCCTCTCTGCTCCGTGAATTCTTTTCCATTGCTTTCTAAACCTTGATATATTTCGTGAGGAGAAAGTGTTCAGCGTTTTCCAGTCCATAACCCCTTCAAGGCGGTGTTCTAGTCATTTTGTGGGAGCAGTTGCACAGAGCTAACTTTACAGATCTGGACCTTTTGTAGTCTTTTGACCATGGCTCCAGAGTCATTAGTGTTAGGACACCCAATGGTATGAATTTGATCTGGGGCAGGTGTGGGTATGTGATCATATTTCTGCTGAACTAGTTAGCAAAACATGACTTTATGGTTTGTTTTTTTTTTCTGTCTTTGTTCTGAGGAAACAGGCAGCACCTGTTAGGAATATACCAAATTTTTATCTGGATTTATTTACTGTGATGTAGAGAGGCTATATGCCTGTACAAAATGTTACAATTGAAATCTTGTTCACAGGCAAGAAGGCAGCAACATCTTTATATAGCAAAGAATTTGTTAGTGTAACTGGAATTTTGAATGTCTAATGGTATTAGTCGAGATGCAGTTGTTACAGTAAAAGAATAATAATGCAGTTCTTTGTTTCTACCCTCTTCCTGGTGTTACACTCACCCCTCCCCTACTCCTCTGGGTCCCAGGGTTGCTGGTTTTATTCTGGTGGTGGTGGTGGTGGTAGGTGTTACAGTGAGTTGTCAGCATCTGGAGTCCTGTGCTGGGAGACATATGAGGTTCATGTTGATGGTTTCTCCTTTCCTTACTGTTGGATCCACCTGGGATCAGTTTAGTATGTTTGGTAAAACAACTTTACACCTGTCTCTTTCTTCATTGGTCTGCAATTCCACATTATATCTGATTTTTGCTATTTATAGTTGCTTTTATGAGTGCTAGATACTATTTCTTTGTTCTCTTTGTTAGCCCTTTGTTGTCCAGCTCCTGGTCTGCATTTCTTTAACTGATGATTGGTGAGTTGTTTATAGCCATGGTCTCCAGTGCCAAGCCTGTGCCCCATCTCTTCTCATCCTGTGCCTGTACACCTCTGTGCTGCATCCTGTGTCTCTACTTCCTCAGGCCTCTGTTATCATACCAGGCTGTTGTATTTCTCTATGCAAAGTCATTATGTTCATGGTAAGTAGCTCATTCTATATAGAATAATTTCTTGTTACTGCTACCTGTGCAAAACTGGTTTTACTGCACGAACAAAACATACACACGAACAAACCAGTAAATATAGACACCTGGCCAATTACAGAAGTGCAGTCACAACTAAACTGAGTAAGGATGACTGCCAAGGTCAGTCATCAGAAGTTGGTTTAACCAGCAAATTGGATACCTTTAACAAATCAAAACTGATCTCTATCTCATTTTAAGTGTAACACCTCTGATAAAGAAATGAAAAATGTGGGATCATCTGCTCCCATTTTACCCAAGTTACTTTTGGAGTAGGATGTTCTTGAAAATTCAGGCTGTGTCCTCCGGTCTAAATGGGCATCATACTTCTACACTGAAAATGACCCCCCCACGCTTCATAGAGTGCTTCCCAAGATTTTTTCTTCAAAGGTGAGGAAGCATGCTACCAGAATGGTCATTAAATGCTGGGGTGTGAGAAGAAGAATGTGGTGGGACTGTTTGTGGGTGTGGTTAGGGCAGAGCAGTCTTGGCCATTGGCTTGTTACCATCAAATTCTGCTGATCAGTGTTGCCTCCAGCACCATGGAGGGACATCTTTATCTCTACTTGCTGAAGCATATTCTGGTTCTGGATTCCACCTTCTGCTTCTACTTCCTGCTTCCACCATGCATAACGAAAAATAGAGGTGCCCCAGATGAGATTAGTCTCGTCTCACTGGACTGATACACATCTCTGCTAGTCTATTGGGGTTTCTTTTTGTAGACAATGGGGAAGAGTGAGTCATCTCAGTTTCTTCAGGTGACTGTAAAGAGAGCTTGCAGTGAGTAATTCAGGTGTGACCTGCACAGAACTCCCCATCCTTGTGCCAGGGGCAAAAAGTGCATTGATGTTGGGTTGTCCTCTACTCTAAAAAAGGAAAGAGCTATTTCTGAACTCATGTCATTCCTCTTTTTTACATATTGGCTAATCTGTACACAACCAAGAAGAGAGCAGAGATTAGTACCCTGGTTTCCTAAACCCTCTTTCTTCATGTGTATATGTAATCTGTCTGGTTTGTCCACTAACAGTTTTTGTAGCATTTAGACGACTTTAACCATGTTTGACAGAGTGAAAGCAATAACTTAAGACAAGTTTTGCATTTAAACAAAGATGGAGATGGGAGGGAGGCCGTGTCAGCTTTTTCATTACAGAAAATGTTTGTTCCTTTTTCAATGTAGGGGAATACCTAGATGAGAAAGATGTCCAAAAGACTCTGCACGTGTGACAAGGCTTCTCTCACTTCCCTTGGAAAAATACATTATATTCTCTCATTTTTCCATTTCCTTCTTTCCCTGTGCTTTCTCTGGTGTCTGTTCAAATTAAAACAAAAGCAAATACAAACTTCTCTGCCACAAGACACTCATCATTTGGAAACCAGGGTAGTATCTAGTTCAGATTGACATATCTCCGCATGAAGCAGGTATCTAAAAGTTCCCTACCCTCAGGGGAGTCAATATACTTCAGAAGTAATTCAGCTGAATTACTGTGGGAGAGCTAAATTGACATTTAGACTACTTTGCCTGGGTTCCCACTGACTAGGTGGGAGCATAGACATCTGTAGTATTTGTCATCAGGAGTTAAACCATTCAGACCGTGTTGATCCTACTCCTCTTTGAGTTATTTTTTCTTTCTCATATACTGGTTTCTGCTTGGGGAGGTTGCAGTGTTGGGAGGAAGCATCTGTGGGTGACCTAAGAAGGGTAGGTTTAGGTTCTTGCAGGTAGATTGAGTTTCATGCAGGGGCTGGGCTGCGAACAGAATATAGTTGTTCCCAGTCCTTTCTTGATCTGAGTCTGGTAGAGCACGCAGCTGCACAGTGTCTGAAAGCTTATCAAGGTGTAACACCACGTCAGTTGTGCTAGGTGATAAAAGACTCTCCAGATTGGCTGTATTTAGATATTCTTCCCTCCTCCTTTTGATTTTTCCTCAGGATGGAACAAGTAGTGTCACTGATGAGTAAATTGCTGGTATTTTTAAGTCCTGTGGGTGTTTGGTTTATTGGGGTGAGTGGGTTGCGTGGTGTATGTTTGAAAGAAAACCAGAGCATTTAACAATGTGTGTTACGTTCTAACTGAGGTGGTTTTTAAATAGGTAGGAATCTTATGAAAGATTGAGACAACACATGCACTGTGGGAAGTAAGCATATATTTGGTTAAACTGTTTAGAACTGGTTCTTAGTATGTAACTAGGGATTAAGGCACTACCAGAATACAGATAATAATAGAGGAATTTTATCTGGCTTTTTATGCAGTTCTTTCTGTCCTAAGGTGAGTACTTACTAATGTAGGTATTATTTCTGTTTCTTTCCTTGATCAAGTTAATAGTTATTTTCTAAAACAACACCACCAAATAAATTAACAAGCAAACAGAAGAATTGATATGCTGGGTTGGTTTCCATTTTTCCTGCTTCTCCTTGCTGTCAGACTCTGGAGTTGTTACTGCAGTTTATCATGGGACTATCTGACTTTTCATTGAAATCCGGATAAATTTTTACTTCTGTGTTTTTTTTTCTGGCTTAATATGTTTGAAAGAAAGGGGGTGGAAGTTTACATGGTAAATATAAATGTTGGTAAACTGCAAGAGTGGTTCTGAATTCTATTTAGGATTTCCATCATCACTTTTGAGTGCATTCAAAGTAGCCATGGAGACAGGTATATGTTGCCAGCCCTCTTTCTCCTCTGGGGTGCTGTGATGAATCCAAGGTTGCTCCTGGTGTAGGAGATAGCAGCAGCATCACCCAGGTCTCTTACTTCTCTGCCACGAAATATCCTGAGACCTGGAATCATCTGCTTCCACAGGAAAGGCTCAGAGAAATGAGTAGTCTTGAAGCATTGGGAAACACTTGGATTTGGCTTCTTGAGTTGCCTTTTTGCTAGAGGCAGTCATGCTGCATGGTGAGTGAGCCCCTTGGCTGTGGTCTGTCTGTGCTGCTGCCTGGGCTGTTTGGGGGAGAAAGCTGCAGGTCAGGGCATGTGCTGATTTGACACTGCCCAAGTGGTCGCTTGCCAGACCTCCCATCAATCAGTGATCTCCCTCATGGCTTTCTGTGACTCTGCAGCACTTCTGCAACCATCTGAAGCCTGAGGTGATGGAACTTCTCTCCCTCAGCTCTTTTTTTAACCTCTTATTCTTGGGAGTGTGCGTGTGGAATCTTCTTCACTTCTCATTCAGTCCCGCCCTCTGCAGCCTCTAGCTCCTTCTGAACAACACCAAATGTTCCCCAGAAGCATCCATAATGTGTAGAGAGGCACAGAGACGATCAGAGGCAGCACTGTTCTAGCATCATTGTATTGACAATAAGCAGGGTTGTGTTTGGAACCCCTCTTCACCTTAGAACCCATGCTAAGGGTCTGTCCTGTTTTCTTCCTTGTAGCTGAGCACCATCTCATACCAGCCTGGAGCTTGTCAGAAACCAACTTCTCCTTTTGTTCTTGTGAATGCAGATTAATTTCATAGTTCTCTTCCATGTGCCGATGAGAGGGTATCAGTTCATGCCTCTGATAGCTGCTGTTCTTCCTGTTATTTACCTTCTGATTGTTTGACTCATGAAAGCACGATAGGGTAGGCTGCTCGCTGTTATTAGTTACGTGCTGCATATTGGTTTGTCTTTGGGTGTTGGCCTTCTATTCTCGGAATCTTGCAAATATTTGAAACAATCAGGCTATTGTTTAGCAAGTGCTTTACACACACTGTAGGCCTTTTGTGGATTTCTGTTGGGGAAAAAAAAGAATAGAAGAATGACTAATGGAGCACGAATGGTGCTTGTGACACTGTAGTCCATTGTGCAACTACTGAGAGCAAAATTTGCATTCCTAGAAAAGCTTGTTCACGGTCAAAATATAGGACATTCTCTTTATGGCTCATGGGAAAACGTGTACTATATATTCAGCTCAGGATGCTGCTTAGAAGGATCAACTTTTAAAAAATGACATTTTCCTCTCTTGGAACATTGAAGTCGGATTGAGACCCAGCTTTGCTTGGCAACAGAAGTGAATCTTTCTCATTCAGGCAAGTAGCATGGGGGGCTATTTTCAGTCTGTCACACACAGGCACAATGATTTGTTTGCTGAAATGGCTTCTTTTTAAGGTACTGTTAAGCTCTGACATTGCTGGCCCTTTTGAATGGAGAGGGTGCATTATTATATAACTGGCTGCCTCCAGTGAGTGCCAGAGGAAGCCCTGGCAGTTCTGTCCTTCAGAAACATTCTCCTTTATGGCTTTGGTTTTCTCCCCCTTTGAGGTTGCTACAGGTTGCTCAAGCGTTAACATGGGATCTTCAAGTGTTTAGAAAAGTAGTGAGTTCCATGCACTTCTGGAGTATAGCAGCCGTCTGTCCTATGTGTCCTATGTGCCCTGTATCCCATGGCAGTGGGCTGGAACTGGATGATTTTAAGGTCCTTTCCAACCCTAACTATTCTATGATTCTTTGTGTACCTAAAAAGAGGGTAGTGGGTGTTCAGAAGGGGGAGAAAGCATCTCATCTGTGCTAGGAGTAGCTTCCTTTGGTACTTGTTATCTAAGTAGCATAGTCTGTTTCGACTTTCTATTTCACTGTGAAGAACTAAGATCGAGTCACTGCTCGCTGGAGATACTACTGCTTCATCTGTCCACGTAAGCTCTTTTGGGAGAGGGGTTGCCTGATTACAGACATGCGCAGTGCTGAGCACTGTGGGATTCCCATCCTGGGACAGATGGTGTTAAGATGCCAGAACTTAATTTACAGCAGCAGAGCCTGTTCTGGCCCCATCCGTGTGGAGTGGAGGCCAGCACTTAGTGCCCAGCTCCTGCTGCAAGGCTCTGATTTGGTCAGATGCCAGCGTGCTTTCAAGTGCTTGCCTAAAAGAGGGGAAAACGAGGGACTTCTGAGGACCCTTAGGTGTATGTATACACAGATAAGGACCAGAGGGACCACTTATTCTTAGCAGAGATCCATAGAGAGCTGCTGTAAATGGGAGATCCTTATGTGGGCAGCAGCTGGATTTCCCAGGCCAGTTTAGCCAGTACTAGCTAGGACAAAGTCATATTCATAGGGAACAAGCACTGGTTTGTCTCCCTCTGCTTTGATGTCATCCAGAAGATTTTTTTACTATTTCTTTTTCCTTCTCTGGAAGCAACAGGAGCATTGAAAGTGTTGGGCTGGGAGAGCTGTCAGCTTGAGTTTGGGAGGCGAGCGGGCAGTGCTCAGTACCTCTGTGTCATTATACTTTTAAGAGACATGCCCAAGTGCTGCAGGTGTTCCTTCCTGTTCGTGGGCCTGCTGTAAGTCTGAACCAACTGGATCCTGCTCCCTTGGCATCTGAAGCTTCCAAATGAAATTGTATTTGCCACAAGTCATCATTAATTTGCAGCTTTCACCTTGATTAAGTTTTAGGAATGTACATAATGAGAAACTTTTCAGAAAAACAGGAAGAGAGGAAATGGAAATTTGCCCTCTGCAGTGTTTTTCTCATTTATGACCTCTGTGTCTGAAACTGTATCGCTCAGTGGTGCATTTTATCACCACTTTTCCGTGTCAGTTCAGTGCCTATTGAAACAAAAGGTTCAGTTTGATACAGAGGAGATGGTGTGAACAGCTCATGCCAATTAGCATCTGGGTAATTGGCTCACGTTTGCAAGCAATGAAGCAGCTACTTGTTCTGGCAGGGAAGGAATACTCGTAAAGAAGGTGCTGGAGAGGTGACTTTATCATCAGTGACTGCATTTTGGTTGTGTTATTTATAGGAGTGAGCCAGGTTAGTATTTTAGGACATTAGTACCAAAAAATAGGTGTCCTCAAGCCCTATGGATATGCTGTAAATGGCGTATTTTCCAGAGGAGTGTATCCCTCCTGTCCCATCAGTTTTTCAGAGTTCTGGTTGTTGAAGTCGTATGCAGGTTCCCACTTAGAGATTTAGGAGGGGAAGTCATTTTTGTCTGTTTTGTTGGGTATTTTTTCTAGCCAGTATCTTCTGAAGCAAGCAGAGATCTCTTCCTTACTTTTCACAATCTGAACAAGTCTCTTCATAGATTGCTACATACAGAATCACAGAAAGGTTTGGGTTGGAAGGGACCTCACAGTTCATCCAGTTCCAACCCCCCTGCCATGGGCAGGGACACCTCACACTAGACCAGATTCCTCCAAGCCCCTGTGTCCAACCTGGCCTTGAGCACTGCCAGGGATGGGGCAGCCACAGCTTCTCTGAGCACCCTGTGCCAGTGCCTCACCACTGTCATCATACTCAATCCATTTTTGCATAGGGTTGTTTATTATCTTTGGGAAGGTGTACATGTGTATATGTTCTCTCTGAACTGAAATGTAGTAGAAGGGATAATACATGTGTTATATTTTTGGTGTTCCTGCTGAACAGAAAGATGCAAATCTCTAAGAAAAATTGCTTGCTAGGAAACAACCATTCTCAGCAGTCACAAGCTGGGATGAGCCAGATCAGCCCTCATACTAACGGCATGATTTTTGTCTTAAATTTTGCCAGAAGTTGTAAAATTTTATGTGATACATGAAATTGATTGTCATTGCTTTCTTCTAGGGTTACATAGGCTAAGGGAAGAGGTTGTATAGCATGGTCATCCTTAGGCTTGATGTCACAAAAAGCTCTTCATAGAGATCTCCTAGGAGTTTTTCTTTCTTATGGAGGGTGGACACGGGGAATTGAAATATCCTGAGTCTGAAGTACAAAGAATTTTGTATTAAATTCTCTACAAAGGTGTAAGGATACAGGGAGGAGAAGTCAGTTCTGCATAATTGGTGCATTTCTCTGCATCAGGTTAAAGCTGTGGGGTTTCACAGTTTGGCTCTGGCACTTCTTGCCCCTTCATGTTTATCTTCTACCTGACCAGGGTTCAGTGTGTCATGCTCAGACCCTTACAAGATCAAATCGCCCTCTTCAGAAGCTGTACTTGTGCTTTCTCCTTCCAGGGAAAACTGTTGCTTCTCTACACTGGGAAAGCAATAACTTCATAGTCAAACTCTTTCCATAACAGTTGGCAAAACAAATGGCAACTGCAAGTTTTTGCTTCTTTGCTTTCTTACACATCATATTTTTTTACATTGCAGGGGTCTGATGGTAGAGATGACAGGCACATGGCATTTAATGATACTTTTTCAAATGTCTGAAGGCTTTATCACTGCTTTCCCCCAAAATATTTCCCCTGTACCTTCATAGTTTAACAGGGTAAGTTTGCATGTCTCAGACTTTTATTTGCAGCTTCTTTACACCTTTGCTGACAGTTTAAGCCAAGCATGCTGGCATACTTTCAATTCTGCTACCGACTCAGTAATACCTTTCAATTGCCTGAACAAGAATCACCGGAGGGCATCTGTCTGAATCTACCTTATGTTGGAAAACCATCTGGCATGTTGTGGAATAGCCCTAATAATAACAATGATCTCTTTATCAGGAGTTGGGTCATCGTGCTTGGTTTCCATTCTAATTCTCTTAGTTGCGTAGGTGTATTCCGTATAGCCAAAGGGTTAATACTGCGTGCAGGTACTGTACAAGACCATTGTGCTGACAGCTCTCATTTGGACTCATTTATCATTCAAAATCTGGCCATAAGAAATGCATTTAAATAATAAAAATAATTACTAAGATGAAAGACATAGATCAGTGTTAATTGCATCCTAAACCTGTTTCCTGCTTCTGCCTGGGAAGGGAGGGTGAGAGGAGAGGAGTAAATGGGGATGGCAGTCACAGCAGTAAGGTGCGTTCCCTGAAGGTGCTTTTGAACTATTTGAGAGTCTCTTTTTGCAGTAGACACAGGCATCCACCAGCAGTGATGATGTGGAGCTGGGTGGACCTGAAATATGGAAAGAGAAATGCTCCAGGAGCTCCTTGGTCTTCACTGGTTCCTCACAGGAACATCTGCACTCAGTTTCTTTCCTGTAGGGAGAGCGCAGAGTATTTTGTGAACCTGAGTCTATGTTATTTCGTAGAACCTCAATGAGATTCAGAGATCACGTTGTTAATTTGTGTGTTTATTAAGTTGTGTTGAACCAGACCTTCAGCTAGCAGTGATTGGGGCAGCTCTAGTGATTTTTTAACCCTTGCTGAAATCTGGCTGAACGTACCTCAGATGTTCACCAAGTGCCTGTACCCAGCAGTTACATCTGACCATGGTGCCCTTGCCATGCCTCAGGATTGCTCTGTGTTGCCTTATGGTGAACCATAGCTGTTGGGAGTGTGTCCCTGTGAGAACAGAGCATCCTTGGTGGGGTCCTCAGCATTTTAGACCGATACTAGAAGTACCGCAGTCAAGCTGCCAAAAGTATTGTGCAAGACAGCTTTAACTTTACATTGGGAAAAGCTGGGATAATGTGCAGAAGCTGCAACAGAAACAGGAATAAATGGTTTGATGAAGGTGATGCAGGAGGGCTGGTGGTGAAGCATGAAGGCAGCTCTGGTCTCATCACTCAGAGTTGTGTGTCAGGCTCAGGATGCTCTCCTGCACATGAAACTGCACGGTTTGGGGATCTTTCCTTTTGCATTGGTAGCAGAGGAGAGAGATTGACTAAACCACTGAAGCTAATGAACTTCTCATGTGCAAGCAGGGATGTCAGGTTAATTAGTTTGCTAAGCAGCAGAGCCGGAGCTGTGCAACTGCCTGACAACGATAAGAGAAGGGAGCTGCAAGCCAGCGCCCTTTCGGTTGTCTGCTCCTTCATTCCATCTCAGCTCCCTATAAATGATGGATGAGGAGAACAGAGGCAACGAGCCAAACATGTGCAACCTATGCACACTGTGCAGAGCTGCATAATCCAAGCAGTATTGTTCCCTGTGTGTGCAGGCGGCACTTCCCAGAAGCTCACGCTGCTGTTGCTGGAAGGAGCCTCACCAGTGCTTTCTGCCGGAGCTGGTGCGGGGAGCTTTTGAAAATCCACCTCTCAAATGCAAATGCTTTCCTTCATTAAAACCCACTTGAAGCCAAGTGTGATCAACAAACACAAAACACTGTCACAGCTCGGACATGCTGTGGATTATGGTTCTCTTCTTTTTTTTATTTCCCTTGCATAAAGCAGTTTGCCACTTTGCCTGCCGAAGTGAAATTAATTACCAATTTCATAAAAACTCTTTGGTCTGCAGTGATTAGATAATCCTTGCTTGTGTGTTAGGTAGGCACTGGCAATGTACAGGGGCAGGGGAGTTGTGTAAGCAGAAAAACTGGTGAGATTTTTGATCCTTTTGTTAGCACTCTCCCTCCCTGGGAGCTGTTAAGAGCAGGTTCGACAGGCAGGTCTCTTGAGTTGTTTGGGTGTAGTGTGTCCTAACCTGGGGGCTAGAGAGACTACCATGCTCCATTAAACCTTTCCCACCTTTCCAGCTCCCTTTTCTGTGACTACAGGATGTGAAATACTTGATGCAAATACTACTACTAATAGGTTGCTGTGCTCAGTGATGTAGGGATGGTCATTGGGTGCGTAAGCTGTCCTGCATGGTGCACAGGGACTAGGTTAGCTGCTGGTGCGCCCCTTGTGTAGTTATTTACACCTGTGGTAAATGGCTTGTAAACTCTGTGGAGTTACTGACCTGTAAAATGTATTTAAATACACAAAACTCTGGGCTCTGTAAAGGGAAGGAGCTGGAAAGCATCGTGGCTTCTGCAGGCTCAGTCTGAGCCTCTGGCTCCCCCGACTGGAACTGGTGCTGGAGAAGGCTCCGTGGGGACCCTGGGGACAGGAGTCAAGACCCAGTGACAAAGGCATCTGCGCTATCTGCTTGTTCTTCGTTGAAAGCTTTAAGTACTATCTCCTTCTGGGTTGCTGTACTGCAAACTGGTGCTGCTTGATGGAATGATTTAATTAAGCATGATCCTTCTTTTTTTTACATGCTTTTAAAAATCAAATTCATAAATACTTGCAAACATGAGGATGAAGGCTTGGAAGATGAAGGCTGGCCATACAGAAGCCAGGCTGAAAGAAACCAGGCTGAAAGGAGTTTCAAGGGAACACATCCAGGGGTCTGAGCTCGTTTAAGTAATGTGGTTTAGTGCTAAGCCCAATTTAGCGTGCCTGCAGACTGCTGTGTGCTGAAGTGCTCTCAGCCTTCCTCATCGTCTCCAGATACAGATTCCTTCCCTCTCCCTGTGCTGCATCTGATGATTTATACGGCCATGTAATGAATCCAATCAGCCCTGTTAGCCAACAGAAGCCTCTCTTCATGTTTATTAATAGTTTACTGCCCCAGCAGATCAGCAAATTGAACCCTGCATCCTGTGATGCTCGTCCAGTGCAGTGGAGATGGCGGTGGTGTGCAGCCTGGGTTGAGAGGAAGAGGAGGAGGAGGAGAAGAGGAGAACGTGAGCAGCCTGTTCAGCAGCAGTGTGAACTTTATAGCAATTTTGTTGTAAAGTGAAACTGTACACAAATTCGGGGTATGTGTGAGGCCCTTTGATCCATAAGGATGTGAGGCTTTGCAGATTCAGTTCTTATTTCAGTATAGGATTATTTTCTGCCTGGGATGAAGACCCTGGGGCTGCTGCAGGGTGAGCAGTGTTGTGTGCACCGGTGCCACAATCCATCCAAAGTTCTGTGAGTTTACCTGGCAGCATCACAAGAGCTGAGCAAGCTGGAAAGCTGAGTGATTAGCTGTTGAACCTTGTACAACAAATCCGTTCAGTGGAATTGGGCTGTTCGATTGGCACATCAGTATTATTTATGTAAAATGATGGTGTACTGTTCCCAGAGGTTCTAAGTTTCTACTTTGTAGGATGAAAGAGTTGCCAATACTCCTTAATCCTTGGAGAGAAAAGACTATTCTCAGCAAGAGTCCAATTTTGCTGTGGTCCTTCATGTTTTTAGCTCTGCCTGTGCAATACTTCGCCAAACTCCAAAGAATAGAAACAAAAATGGAACATTTTGGCCTTTTAATGGCTGTTTACAAGCAGCAATACAACTTTCAGACAATTAACAGATCTCCTTTGGAGATCAGGCCTTTAGGAAGCAGTTTCTAGGTTGTCACATGTCTAAGTAAAGCAAATAGTAATGGTAATACTCCTGCTGGTATTCCACCTTGTCCAAGGTGAGGCTTGCAAGCCTGATAGCTGATCCTTAAGAGTATCTTTACACCCAGGTGGAAACCTTTCTGGGGCTTAAGAGGATTGGGAATAACTTGGTGCAGGTAGTGTTTGCTGCTGTGCTGTGGCTTCAGGCAGTAACATTGTACCATGGAGGATCTTTCCTTACAGACATCTGGAATTTTAAAAGCATTATTATCAAATGCTAATTTTAAGCAATTATGGTTCTAGGAGAGGTCACAGCATAAAAATGCTGTAAAATAAGCTTATTTTAATTGCTTACAGCTACACTAGGAAAACTGTATAGAAAAAGAAAAGCACTGTTTGGCTTTGCTATTTAGCAAATTGCTAAAGCAATCACCAGAGAGGTGTGCTTGGAGAGCCTTTTTAATTCTCCTAAGGACTGCATTTATACCTGAAGGAGGAAAGTTGTGTGTGATGGAAGGAGTTTTTATCCTGAATTTCTTCCACCGCTGTGAAGCTGCGGTTGGAGTTGTGCTGGCGTGCATTCAGGAGTCTTGTCTGTGTGCATCCCCCAGCAGCGCACTAATATCTCCCATCTGAAAGCCTGAAATGGAGGCTCTTAGTTTCTGTGATTTAGGATTTGATCAAGCTCGTGATCGTGATAATGTTGGCTCAGTCTGCACTGAGATTTGTTAGTGAATTGTGTACGCTGTGGTAATCCATAGCAGTGGTGAATAAAACAGGTTCTCTTTAACCACTGCTGAGGGCTTGAATGACTGAGACTGGAAAGGGTGGATATAGTGAAAAATGGCTGATGTGATTGTGAGTGGCAGTTCTTGATGGCTTTTGAGCATTCTCTGATACACTGTGGTGTTTCTCTTTATAGCGCTTCCACTTCTCAATCGGACCATTCTACTCACACCAAATCTGCTTCTGCGCTATCGTCCGACTCGATCTCCACCTCAGCAGACAACTTCTCTCCAGATTTAAGGGTATGTATGTCTTGTCTCAAAAAATCAAAAGATATATCTGCTGTGGCCTGCTTGAGAGGACATTTCTTGCTTCTTGCATTTTGGATATGGTGAAACGATGTCAGCTTTCAGGTGAATGCCAAATTTTATGTAGCTGAAACATGAAAGGACCCAAAGTCAAACAGGTGAAATTGAAGTTTAATTTTACCGTATTATTTGCATCTTTATAAAGTTGTTTAATCTTCAAAAAGCTGACTCTGCAACCCTCACTTGGAGATGAGTTTTCAAAGGAACTCTGTTTTCTTTTAAGTGCTTTAAGTAAGTGAAACCCTCCAGCTGCCAGTTATATAGCCTTTTCTGTTGTGTGTATAGAAGAGATGTTCTCTCCTGAGAACTCCCGCTTGTTTGTAAACACTGAGTCCTTGGAAGTGGCTTCCTTCAGAGAAAGATTGCTATCTCCAAGCGGATAAAAATAATCTTCTGTCACAATAAAGTGTTCTGACATAAAAAGGCCCCAAACAAGGCTCTCTTAAGACTGTTATTTGATTAGTTAATTATAAATTCAAAGTTCTGTTTCAGTGTCACAGGAGTTTTGGAGCTATCTGTACGTTCCTCTTATGAAACCAAGTGGGTTACACATATACCTTTGCTTGTAAAAAACATCCCTGAGTATAAACCTATTGGTGTTGGTACATTCTAGTAACAGCTTTCAGCATTTGTCAGCTGTGGTTGAGCATCTTTGTGAAATCTAAAGACAGTAAAAATTACATGAAAACCTCTCTGCAAAACTAATCCCCTTGACAGCCATGATAATTATTTTGTCCTGTGAGTGTTGTGTCTATAGTTCATAATTAATACCAGGAAGCTCACCTATACGTAAGTGGCGAGAATATAAATGTTTCTTTCTAAAGGAGCTTATTAGCAAAATATTAAGCTAAGATTTGTAAATTAGTCAGTAATTGATGTGTTATCTAATGATAGTTTACACCTTTTTTCTGTGGATACAAAAAGTAATCTTCAGAACATGGCTGTGTAAAGAAGTTTGTAATATATCTTAAGTTCTTCACCTGTGAAG
>JBCJKH010080392.1:23583-36237 GCA_039877255.1 Loriculus beryllinus
GGGCAAGAACAGAATTGAATAGAAATAATTGGAAATGAAAATGGGCTGGAAATTCATAGATACTTTGTAATTTGGGAATGCACTTTTTGAGGCAATTTTTAGCAAATACACTGCCATATGTTTTAGCATAAGTTGTAGATCGGGCAAGAACAGAATTGAATAGAAATAATTGGAAATGAAAATGGGCTGGAAATTCATAGATACTTTGTAATTTGGGANNNTTGAGGACACCAGAACTGCACACAATGCTCCAGGTGAGGTCTCACGAGAGCAGAGTAGAGGGGCAGGATCACCTCCTGCCTTTATAGTACTATATATATATTTATATATATTACTATATAGTACTATAGTAATATAGTATATATATATAGTATAGTATATCCTCCCTTTATGGTACTTCTCTTAAGGCTACTTGCTAATGCTCTCCTTTTTATCAGTTGGGAGTTTTCATTTTGAGTCAATCTGTTGATTTATAGGATAATGCCTGCAGTTTGCTGTGTTCAAAGCTTTGGAGTAGCTTTCTTGAAAGGGATGGATTCTTCCCATCTGCAGTTGGAGACAGTGGATGTGGCCAGCAAAGCCTGCTGCCACTTTCCTTAAAACCACTACATTTGCCTTAAAGCTTGTTAAGCTCCATTGGGTTTGGTTTTGGACTGTATACAACGAAAGCCTGAATCAGAGGATGGAAATTCATATCCTGGCTTTCTTATGTTGCTTCCTGCTTCTAGTCCATCCTGTGGATGGAGGAAACCAGTACAGCAAACCCATACGTCGCTTGCTTATTGGTGGGGCCTTCAGAAAAGTGGTTCACATCTTTGTTCTTGGCATTGCTGCTCGTGACCATGAAACCATTCTTTCCTTTGAAGGCAACAGTAGGAGCCACGATTCCTCATATTCCCCTGATGTCCAGCAGAATATTGTACAAGCATGTGTCCCATCCTCCATGGTTATTTGCTCCCTCTATAATAATTTTCTCCTTTAATATATGAGGAATCAGTGGATTTGCAATGGGTTTATCTGAGATCCAAGAACATTATTGTAGCATGCCCAGGACCTGAATGTTAGAAAGGGGAAGAAGCAGTTGCTTGCATAACCTTAATTTGTTATCCATTGTGTGTATGGTTGGAAACTGCAGACAAGCCTATGTGGTTTATTTTGTAAGAGACATAACTGATGCATGACAAAAGGTATTGAAGGAGTCTTTTCCTTCCAAGACTGTTAGTGGATGCCATAGCTGTCTCCTTAGGCTTCCTGGATGAAATCTGTTTGAGCAAGTCTGCATTCAAGCTAGCCAGCCACAGTTCCTTTGTAGTAGATGGAATGAAATAGATTGTTTATGATCTGATTTATCTCAGCTTCATGGAAATGCCCACGTTAGGTGAGAACGTCATACAGCTGAGCTAGGGGTGTCCTTGCTGCAGGGTGTTGTGAACATTCTTTGAGGGGCAGCAGCTTATTTCTCAGTGGATCCCAGCTTTAGCTGTGTACCAGTAGAGGTGCAGTTTTGTTTCATTGAAAACCTACCGTGTTTCTCCTCTGACTATGAGAAGGGTTCAGGGTAATTTCTCCAGATGTAGACCTCTAAAATTGAGGTAAATCCTGGCCCTCAGGTGATGTTGGGCAGGATTAACCTAAATGCCAGTCACTGACTTTGCCACCTTTATGTTACTCTATTCTAGCTTTAGTGCAAAGTGGCTTAGACTAGTTTTATGTAGAACATGTATATTGTTAGTAGAGAAACATATTGAAGAAAGATGTGATCCCTCCTCCCCCCATCCTTTGCAGTAAATCACTAAAACCAGCCTCACTGAGCTTTTCCATTGCTATCTCCCTGCCAACGCAGGAAGTGTGTCAGGCTTTGGTTATGTGTAACACATGTTCAACAAGAGCTGGGTTCAGAGAACAGCATAACTTTTTAAACTTTAAGCACTCATTTAAGCAATGGTTTTTAGTTTTGCTTTTAAGAGACTTTGCAGTTGGTGAATGATGCTAACTTGGAAGCACTAAATCATGGAAAAACCTCTGCCTAAGCACCTTCAGGGTAGTTGAAGACTGCCCTGCCAGTCGGCTCCATCTCTCGCTTAATGATATATGGGGTAAGTATTCCTGGTTTGGATTGGCCCTTGACTCTTTGCGTGGGACTGCCTGTAAGAAAACTCATTCATAGCAAATGCAAAGATGTCTTCTATGGTGTGAGCTTTCCTTCTAGTGCACTGGAGTGTGACTGCTGTTGAATTACAGACCATATTGCGCAAACCACCAGATGGTGAAGATGATTGACCTGTGGTCACAAAAGGCTTGGTTAGATGTGAACTGGTGATACTGCAGTGAACTTAAATAAACAGTTCACCTCTTTAATGTCACTGTGTGAAGACTTGACCATGTGTGTTTCTCTGCGTCATCACTTTGGGCTCAGTTATACTCTCACACGGTGGTGTACCTCATGATTTTTGGGTGTAGAGGAGTAGAAGCCATGCCGGCAGGTGTAGTCCTTACCTGATCTGCATGTAGTATTTCTACAGGTCCCTTTGCACACAGGGATGAAAGAGGAGCCAAATAGAAGAACAGATGATGCTTTACTTTATTGAAGATATCAAGTCGAGGGGCTTAAAGAGCGGCTGATCAGAAGCAGGAAGATATTGTGAGGAAAAAGTATTTTAACTATCTCAAAACTCTGATTTTAGCCATACAAGTTGCGTGTGTGTGTCTGTGGGAAACGGGCTTCCTTTGGAGCGTGAAGCTGTTGGTTGAACAAAGGCACGAAGGACTGGCTCTGGAGAATGAATGGTGCTCTTGTCCACAGGCATGGTCATTCTAGGGCAGCCCTACGAGTGACGGGAATTTACCCCTGCCGTTGCCATGTGTTTCTAGAACTCCAGTTTCCGTGACTCAAAATGCTTTATATTTCATGAGAAGTGCAATCTTTTTCTTTCTAAACTGTCCTAGGGGATGGAAAGGCTTGGTCCCCTCCCTGCACCCCTCCCCAGTAAGTCCTTTTCTGCACCTCCCCCTTGCAAGGAAACAAAAACACAAAGTAGCCAACCTCTGGGTTGCAAAATATTGATTTCATGCAAATTAGATGGGGGAGAAGCCAGATGCAGTCAGTGTTCTGTCTCCTTTACATGACAGTAATACTCCCTAAGTGCTCATCTCGTTAGAAGAGAGCAAAGACAGCAAGCGTTGCTAATTTTTCATATATAGAGGTACCTGAATGTTTGAATTTGAAGTAATGCACAGTGAAAGAAATCTCTGGAAGCATTTATGATCACCATCTATTAGGAATGGAAAACTAAGGAGAATAAGCAAATGGCCTTCATATGTTCTTCGAAAATATTTTCAGCTCTTCCTAATCTACTGCTGTATTTCTCCTAGTTACAAAGTGCAAGAATTCTCCTTTTGCTGACTAAAACTGGGTAAGAGGGATTTTTTTTCTCCCCCTTTTCTCCCCTCCCTGTATTTGTAGTTTTGTAGATTGAAGCACAAATCAGGCAGGAATGAACAAGCACGGTCTTTAAAAGAAGCATGCAGATTTGTGACTGCACACAGTACCTGCCAAGATTTGTTTTTCTGTAGATGTTTTTGCACGTAATGGAACAACTTCATTCCCCTCTGTATGATTGTTTGCCCATTGTAAATAGCTATTTACTTATATCTTGAATCCTTATATGTATATCACTTAAGTCCAAAGTGAAAATCTTGGTGACAGATTCTGTGACTTATTTTAATTGGTAGAATTTATAATGCACTTTTTGGTCAGAGTGTTTTTCTTAAGACTGAGGATATGATCTTTACAGAACCAGTTTGCTGCTTTCTTTGAAAATATTATTCTGTTTTTCTGTGTAAGTTGTTTGCTAGGCAAAATTCTGTAAAACTAAAGCAAGGATGGAGTCAGGCTAATGTGCTGTCCAAAGATTTTGAGCTGCCAGTGGGTAAGAGAGCCATTTCCATTCCAGACATATGTGGAACCCTTGGCACTGAAGAAGGTTCTGTATTAAAAAATGTTGATACTATCTGCAACCTTCTGTGCCAGGAAATGTTGCTGTGTTGAGTCAATGATGACTTTCTGTCAGAGCCTAATAAGAAGATTGTCTTGAGGCACCAAGCCATGCAGACTTGAAGAGACAAGCCAGCCGTGGTTGAACGAGTAGCCCTCAACAGTGTGTTCCTTTGAGCTTCTAAGCCTTGCCTTGCACTTTTGCAACAAGGGCCCAAGAGATTCAACAGCCCAGAGAGGTTTTTCTTCATCTCTGGACACTCGGGTCTGAGGGGAGAAGTACATAGCAGAAAAAACAAAGCAGAAAACCCCAGGGAAGCACTGCATGGTGCCTACTTCCTCCTGCACAGGAGTCCCTTTATATTACCCTGGTGACTATTACTTCTTTTAAATATATTAATCTTCAGCTTCTTCCTGCAGATTTTTCAAGACAGTGGTAAGTAAGCAAGTGATTTCTCCAGCCTTTTTGTACTTAATCAAAATATATGTGATAGGTACAGATCATACTTGTGATTTTTGGTTTTAGTTGTATCAGGGCAGTTGAAGTGTACATTGTATGTGATTATCGTCTTCAGAGTAATATAAGTGGTCTATTGTCAGAATGTTTTATTGATAACTTAAATGCCTCTTATGTTGTTTTTTCAACCAAGGTAGGATAGCCTTGTTTGCTGAAGTCTCTCTCAGGAGCTGCATGGGCTTGATGTGGTCTTTGGACAGTATATTTGATTCTCTGTGTACTATTCTGAAATGATCCATGTGTCCACAGTGTTTTTGCCTTTTCCCCTTTGAATTTCTAGTATCCTAAAAGACACAAAGCATTTCCCTGCAATTAATATCTTGCTGGTCTGAATGTCTCTAACATAGTTATCCACCCATCTGGTCATAATCCTCAGAAGAGTCCCTGTGCCTCAGTCATGCAGAGATACTGCTGTTCTTTCCTATAGTCATTCTGCTGTGGTATTCTTACTGATTCAAAAAATAATGACCAGAGTCCATTTACTTACTCAATTTGGTTTTATTGCATTTCCAGTAGGATACATAGCACATAAATCTTCTCCAAGTAAGCTTGAAATAGCGGTAAATGGCAACTGAAAATCTTTCTGAAGTAGCACGGTGTTTGCAGGCTACAGAAGGCTTTGTCAAGTAAGTGTGGCTACTGTTTTATGGTCCTTCTAATTGAGTATTGGGAAGACAGAGCCGTCTTAGCATCAAAGTGCTAGAAAAAATGTGTCTTAAATGTTTCACTGAGAGAAGAAACCTATGAAAAATTACCCTAACAAAGCATATGGGTCTTTGATTCTGCACATACTCGTGTCAGTTCTGCAGCTTCTGTCAACTTTGGCTGGAGAGAAAACCTCATGGGTTTGTTTGTTTTTTCCTGAGGTGGATGGAAAGAGCTTCTGTATCTGTTTTGTTTCAGAGGTTTTTGCATCGTTGTAGGGGTAATGATAAGTACTGATACACCTGTCATTAGTGGCACTGTCCTTTGTTGATTGACTTTTATGCCAACAGCCGTAAAAGAGGAAAGGGATGGAATGGGAGGGCAGTTCAGGGGGAGAAATAGGTGAACATGGGTCTGAGACCACAAAAAGGCATTTGAAAGGAGAAAAACATTGGTTCCATAAGTGTATATGGGTTTTTTTGCTCTTAATTTACAAAGGAAATAAATAAAAAAGCGTAAGTATAAAAAAATAATCCTATGGATAAGCCTTTGCAGAAGGGCTGACTTCCCTCATATGGGTCTCTGAGACAGCAGGGAGAAGCCAGCTCTGACCCAAAAGCTGTTTCTGGTAACTCAGCTAATAAGACCTATCCAGCAAGTTTTGGAGTCATACCTGTTTTAATGCAGTTCATGCAACTTTTGGATGTGGGCTCATCTCCTGCTGCCTCTCAGCACAAAGAAGATTTGGAAAGTGCAGGTCGTGACTACTCAGTTGTATTGGGATGTCTAGGAGATTTGCCATTGCTACACCGACCACAGTGGAGCACCAGAGATGGGATTCACCCTACCAGATCTGCACTGGAGTTACTTACCCTGGTTCTCAGCCTTGGGTGGGAAGAAAGGCACTTATCCTAAGGGTGAATCCCCTGATCTCCTGCTTTCCACTGACTGTACAGAGCAGCAGGGGTGACTAGATCAGATGTAGATCTCCAGTTTTAGATGAAATGGGATATTCCTGCAGTTTACTGACTACCCTGCCTGCAGAGTAGCACGAATGCTGATTCAGGAGGGCATTTAATGACATGACAGTCCTTGAGAGAAAGACATTAACAAAGGAAAAAAAAGAGCTTAGCTATATTAACTACAAGCAGAATCTTCCCATGTAGTTCATTAAAATAAGAAGTATCAGACAAATGTTTTTCTGTAGGAGATAAAGGCTTTCACTTGGCTGGTGAGTTCAAATCCGTATTTCACCCGTAATTTGAAAATCTACATATTTTTAAAGTCTACTAGTTCTGTGTGTACGTTCTTGCACACGTACAACACATACATTCTTGTCCCCACAGCCTATGTCCTGCCTGTTGCTGCTGACCAGTGCATGCTCATGAGGTAGACGTGCCAAACCTGTGAGTTCAGAGGCTGTGGATGCAAAGGGATTTTGTGTTTGTCTGTACAGACAGGTTATATGTGTTTACATCAAGGGACCAGTTAAAAGTCTGGCTTCCTGCTGTAGGAAACACAGAACAGGACTGTGTGTAGCTGAAACAAAAGCAGCTCCCAGCTTAGAGAGCTTGTTTTTTCAATAGACGAGGCAGACATGGTTATGGGGAAAGGAATAATGCTGGAGCAAGCGGTCATGGTGTTGGGTTGGACATATCGCACCAGTGCTATGGCTTTATGTATAACAGATCTGTTCAAAATGTGCAGGATGATTTGGAGTGTGTAGGATGTTACCAGGGAGAGGGGGAAAACATCACAAAAGGGCTGTGTTTTATTTTTTTTCTAACCCAATGATTCTTTTTGATCACTCTGATTGTGATTCAGGCCAGAAGAATCTGTGCAGACTTGGGAAAACTGTAACACAGCAATTCGGTAACGCAAAGCCAAAACACCTGACCTTTGTGGGTTTCTGGACTCAAATATTCAGGAAAAAGTAGGAAAGAATGAAGAGAAAATTGCTGGGAGGGACCTCGGGTGTTCTGTTCATGCATCTGTGTTATCTGGAGGTTTGTGCTGCAGGCATCGGAGTCCAAGGGCAAAGTTGCTGTCCCTGGTCAGTCCCGGCTGCTCTTCCCCCCTTGCCTTGGGTTTACATCTTCACTCATGTAGTCATACCCTGAGCCAGTCCTGACAAAATGATCCAGTTTATGGAAAATCATCCATTAAAAAGCCATTAAGCAAACTGAGACATCCTGACTGAACTAGATAGGGGAGCTATTACCGCCCTGGCAAGTTGGGGAGGAGGCGGCAGGTCTGGCTCAGCCTCAGCCAGCATTGATGTGTGTTGTCATCCTGGCTGTTCAGCTTTGCTGGTAGGCAAACATCTCACACGCAGCACAAGAGGAAAACAGATCAGTTGGTTTGTACCCAGGCAAAAGCAAACCCTGAATTCAGAGTTTCATGCACCCTCCCAGGTGCTTCTGGAGCAGTGTTCAGCATTGTACACACCTCTGAGACCCTGTGCTTAGGGTGCAGTATTAGTTTGTACCACTCTGAGTTGGCCGTCACTGCTTGAGATGAGCTATGTGTATGAGTCGTGCAGGGACGTCAATCGGGAGAAGGGGTTTTGAGCAGCATGCTGGCTGCTGTGTTAGGAGGCAGTGTGAACACGCTGTGGAACTGGAGGGGCTTGGAACTGCAGTACCCTGAAAGGCTTACCTTTGCAGCAGGATTGAAACCTCTTCCTCTGAGCCCGTGCATGCAAGCAAAGGAGATTGTTTTGTTGCTGAGATCTGCATGTTGTGTCAGCAATGCAGCATCAGGGTTTCCCTGCCTTGGGTGCTATAGGTAGGAGGACATAAGAGAGCTCTGCACCTTCAGCATGGGTAAGTGGGCTGAGCTAACACAGGTGGGATCCTGGAGTAAGAGAAACGATTGTTAAATGTGGCAAGTGTGGGTTTGTTCTGCCAAGTCGCTGCTTGAGGGGAGAACAAAGGTAGGTGTTTGGCATGAAGTCCTCACACCCTCTCTGAGCTGAGGCAGGATTTGTGTTAGGTGCTAAGGTACTTCCCATGCTCAGCATCCCAGAGGGCTGTTTTATGTAGAGGGAGAGCTGCTGATGGGTGGAATGGGGAGGTGATGTCATTTGGTAAAAGAAGACAGAAATAAAGGTTACTCTGGTGTGTAAATAAACTCTCTGTTCCCCCAGAGATTCAGTTACCAAGCATAACATTTCTGTGGCAGAAATAAAGATCTTTAGCTTAGAAGCAAGTAGTCTGCTGATTTTTGGTGGTTGTATTTGTTTCTTACAGAAACCATCTTAGTGATGGTTGTGACAGATGCGGCCAGTGCGTGGCTCTGTGTCAGCGTGGTCCTATTTCGAAGTAATGCTAATACTGCCCAGCTCTGGCTGCAACCTTCATTACAGTGTAAGCACTCTTTAGTTTTGTTCCCAGGAAACAGTTGAGACGCCTGAGGCACACAGAGGTGGAGCATTCAATTGCAGAGATGTATGTCACCTGCCTCAATAGCCTTAGTGCATCAGTAGCCAGCTGTCACTCTCCTGTAGCAGGCCTGCTGCAGTCGTGTCGCTGGCTCCCCTACTTGCTTCCTTGCGTCACTGGAGCTCTTAATTCCATTTTGCAGGACTTGCAGAGTGCTAAATCTGGGCCCAGGAGTGTTATTTTTAGAGTCTTGAAAATAGGCTAATGTACCAAAATAGATCTTTCTTACAGTTTAATAAACTATTTATTGATCTGGGGAGAGAGAGGAGGATGGCAATAAGATGGAAGGGTTTTTCATGTCATCTCCTTGGTCATATAAGGAGCAGATGGTCCATCTATGGTGTTAGCATCCTCCCAGAGCTCCATGTACATTGTCCCATCCCATTCTCTCCTTTTGATCTATTTCCAAAACTCATCTTTCCTTACCCACCCACTTTTCCTCCATCTTACCACCCGCTGCCCTTTAGCATTGCCCCAGATGTCTTCTCCTGTGCCTGCTGCCTGCACTGTCAACTGCAGGCAGATTGTGTTTCCCCAAATCAATTTGAAGGAGCCATTGAAGGCGTGGATTTCAGGAAAATGCCGACTGTTCACGTCTCGGATTCTGCCAGATGGGTTTCAAGAGTTCACATTCCAGCTAGGAGGCTCGTTCAAGGTCTAGAGCTGGGCAGATGCTGCAGATCAGCACTCCAAGGGAAGTGGTTATCTTGGGCTTTCTGACCATGTTTGTCTCGTCCTGTTGAGAAGGATGACTTATCCAGGGCTGAAGTACTTGCACTGACTTTGAAATCATCATGGAGGCAGTCAGTGCTGTGTTACCTGAGGTAGGTCGTGGGGCTGAGGTCTGCTGAGAGGTGATGAAAAATGAGTTTAGTCCTCAACTCTGTACCAGAAAGGGAAGGGAAAGGGAAAGAGAAGGAAAAAGAAAGAGAAAGGAAAGGAAAGGAAAGGAAAAAGAGAAGAGGGAAAGGAAATTAAAGGAAAGAGAAAGGAAAAGAAAGGAAAAAGAGGTGGGGTTTGAGGCAAGGGGACCGAAGCTGTCTACCTTGAAGTGCTGTGCTTGCAGGATGCCCTGTGTTGAAGTGAGTGCAGTTTTGGGTTGCTAACCCTTTCCTCTGACCCTGGGGACTCCACATTTCAGAGAGTGTGAGTGAGCAGATGGATTTTGTTGGAGTTGGAAGAGCCAGTTTTTAAACTGAGAAAGCTTTCAACCTTGTCTTTACAGAGTGGTGTTGACATGGAGCTCTTTGTCTTTTATACTACTTGCTTCTTCCCTCCTTCTCTCCCCCACATGCAATACAGTGTTTAAAGCCGGTCTGAGCACTGACCACCTAGTTTGTCATACTGAATGCTTTCTATGTATCTTACCTCGTATTTGTTTTGGCTTAAGATGTAACCCAGCCCCCCAGATGTTTACCACTGGCCGAGCTCCCGCTGACATCTGCAGGAGAGCAGTGGGTCCAGCTGCTGACCGCAGTGATCCCAGCAGCAGCTGCTGCCCACTCGGCGTATGGACCTTCTCAAAGGCATCCTGATCCTGTCCTGACTGTGGAGTGTGTTGTTACTAATGTCCTTCCAAGATAAAAGACCACAAAGATGACCACCACTTACAGACTAATTAGGCAGTGAGACTCCGTCTCATTCGGCATAATCCAGATGTTATCCTGTTAATTTCAAGGCTGTTACTCAAGCACAGAGTTGACACACAGGAGTTGAGAGCAGGTCTGCATCCCAGGCTTTTGTCGGGGAGGCAGTCAGGGCTTTGATGGGGTGTGTGATCTTCAGCCAACACAGCTGTGCTAAGAAGACCTCAGCATAGACTTCTGCTCCTTAACACCAGCAAAACCTTGTTTTTACTGGTATTGCTGATGGAGGTAGTAGGAGCTTTCCTGCAAGTTGCTGCTAGTGTGAGCTCTGTCAGTGGTGACCCCCCCTTTACCCATGCTGCAGACCCCAAGCCTCCCTGGTAAGAGTTGGCCTAAGTGGGTGCAGTGGTGAGGTTCCTGTTGGGAAGCCAGGGCTGTACTTGCTTTCATTATCTTTTTTAAGAGTCTTTTGAATGCAATTTCAGAAATGCACATCTTGTTCCCAAGAAGACTTTGATCTTGTTAATCTTTTCATCTATATGTCAGTCTGTTGTGTGAAAATGCTGGAACATGCTCTGCTGTGGCGTGGGGTTTCTTTGGGGTTTGTTTTCATTCTTTTGCATAGTTTAGAGAATTTTTCTTCCCCAGGGCTCTCCCTCTGGCTTGAATCTACGTGAAGGTTGACCACAGACGTGGCGGGTTTTGGAGTGCCACTTTAGGCCATGTCCTTGAATTTTCTTTGCAGGGATTTCCTCTTTCCTCACATTAAGATAAAGAAAGCATCTTGGGTGAGTCTGCGCATCCAGTTCTGAGCAGCCACGAGCTCTCCCTGCCTGTCTTCACCAGGTGGGATGCATGCCAGCTTTCAACCCAAAGTCTTGTGGTTGCTACATCATGAGGCACAATCTGGCCTAACTAACCTGTTCTCTGTGTTACTAGGTTGTACAAGGGATGTGCTGCTGTGGTTGTGGTCATTTGGAGACTTTGAGGCATGGGCAATATGATTAAATCCGTCTGCATTTGGCCACACAGACTTAGCCTTGATTGTGATCATTTACATATGCTCTTCTCCCCCAGTTCTTACCATAGGTTTAGACCTCAGGCTGTGCTTTCATAGTTATAACTGTGCTTTCCTAAAATGTCCATCTGCTTGTGATAACCCTTGTGTAAATGCAGTCATGTCTGTGAAATGTAATGTTCTGTGGTATAACTTCAAGAGAAAGAGGAGGAGTCAATTGGGCACTCAAAACTGTACCTACTATCATGGCTGTCAAAAAACAACCTCTGTAACAAGTCACTACTACTGAGCCAAATCAGGATTTTGCAGTAGTTGGACCCTCATTGAAGACAATGATGTGATTTTTCCTCAATGTAAACTAGAAATTTCTTAATAATTGATAACACGGTGGTAATAGTTGATCACTGGGGAAAGGAATTGATCCCTTTGTTCCGTATGTAACTGAGAGAGAGTTTGACTTGTAGTGATGGGCTGGTGAGAAGAAGGTTGGAGCATGGAAGGCAGCCATGTGGGAAGCATGCCACCAAAGCACTGAGCCTGCTTTGAGCAGCATCCCAACACGGACATCCTTGCTTTCAACACTTCTGCATGGCCCAGTGCTGTGCTTGAGGACTGTACCGAGGTCTCTCACAGAGTATGCTTTGTGTTGGCCTTTTGGAGGCTGAGACACCAGGTAATAGCTCAAGATCTTTGAATATTTGTTGTCCTTGGTATTGTTGACCCATTGCAGATAAGTACAAACTTCTTGGTTTATAAAAATGTAATTAGTTTCTTTTTCTACCTCTTATGTTTTGCCTAGGTCCTGAGGGAGACAAATAAATTGGCTGAAATGGAAGAACCACCTTTGCTACCGGGGGAAACCATTAAAGACATGGGTATGTGAAGAGGAAATTTCTTGTTGTTTGCAAACCAAATAGAATATCCATAGAACAAAATATATTGGCAGTCATTGACATCAGTGTCAGCAAATTGATGTTTTGAGAACCCCAATCAGGTTGTTTCATTCATAACTTAATGCACATCACATGAGCCAAGGTAACTGTCTTCCCTTACCATGTAGCAATTACAAGGCAATTCAGTGTATTTTAGCATGAGGGGTGAGGCGAGTTGTACAGCTTTGCATTTGCTGCCTCCTGAGAAGATGTGGATTGACTGTTTCAAGTTGTTTTGCCACAGGGTAACTTCTTATGTTACAGTTGTGTGTCCAATCCCTGTCACAGACTGAAGGAGAGGATACAGTGCCGTGGCAGGGAACTTGCTATGATACAAGGATGGGCTTTTTGTTGTTACTATTTTTCATCCAGCCATTCTGACATGCGCGGTAGAATCATAGAATCATAGAATACTTAATGTTGGAAAGGACCTTCAGGTCCTTTCCAACCCCCCTGCCATAAGCAGGGACACCCCACACTAAACCATGCCACCCAAGGCTCTGTCCAACCTGGCCTTGA
>JBCJKH010080393.1:0-10703 GCA_039877255.1 Loriculus beryllinus
TCTTCCCACGGGAGACACAGTGTTCACACTTCAATTCTTCAGAAAAGAAAACTTGAAAACTCTTCCAGAAAGCACAGCTTTTTTCTCCACATTCTTTGTGTACATACGCACTTCAGCTGTACAGCTCTTCCATTGTGGTGACAGGGTACAAAATCCCCTTGCATTTATGGCAGGCTCTACCCAAACACTGCACACGTATCACACTGAACTGTTCTGAGGTGCAATGTGTCCCCCAGCATCCTCAAAATGCCTGGGGATGCTGCAGGTTATGTTTGCTGCTTCTCTGCAGTTCAGATATTTGCCATGACCATTTTATTTTATTTATTGATTTTTCATATTTATGGCACTTGCATAGAAGGTCTATCCAGAAAAATTATCGTCTATGTCAGCTCAAGGGTTATATAGCTATATAGCATAGCTTTTGTGCTTATTACACAGGAAGTTTATCTAATGGTTCCCTGCAGGCACACTTTGGCTAGGTTTCGTTCTGCTTTCTGTTCTTCCTGGTGAAGCGTGGCAATTGCTCAGTGCCTGGCCACTGTCATGCTTCTCCAAACAGCAAAGTGGTTTAGTTGGCAGGGAGAAACCACTTGGTCCTGAATGCTTACCCAGCAAGCTAGCAGGTCAGGGCTGTGTTATTTCACTACGAGGACAGGCAGATAACGTAATAGTCTTTGAACATAATGGAATATTCGATAATTAATTTTGTTAATGGGTGTTTGTGCAGGCTAAATGCAGCGCTGAGAGACTAGTCTGCCTTGGTTCACTACTCAACAGAGAGCAAGAAACCACTCCAGCTGGCAACTGAGACAGAAATCTAACTTATGAGCCCTGAGCCTGTGCCTGCTGTACTCCCCCCCATCTCCCAGGGATGCAGAGGGAGCTTCGGGAAATCAAACTCTTGTTCTTTTTTTTTTATTTTTTTTTCTTAAATCTCCCTCTCTATTTATTCAGTTATTCTGTTCTTTAAGTTTATTCTCTCTGCCAAATGTGACAAATTGGTCATATTTCACAAACTCAAATGAGAATTTTATGGGTAAAATTGTACTCAGGGAGACCACCATACCTTGTTTTGTATTTACTTTGACTTTATAATTTGCAGAACATTCTTTTTTTTTTTTTTTTTTTTTTTAATAAATACCTAAAAAACTAATGGAGGCAAAAAGAAGCAAGAGGTGCCTGTGTCCTTGCCAGGGCTGCTGTGCCAGGATATTCCTCAGGACTCTCAAAGCTGAAGGAGGTTAAGAGAAAATCACCCGTGGGCAAAAACCCACAGGGACAGCAATGGCTTTCTCTTCTTCCTGAAAGAGGTGTGAAGGTTTTCTGCTATTTATAACCCTAATTAACGCCTGGCAATGGAGACACTTGTTTCTGCCTCTTCCTCCTCTCCATCATCTGCATCTCCCCCCATGCTGGAGTTAATTACAAGGGGGTGGAGGAATGAAGCATTGCCAGGGAACTGCTGAGAAATCGGACCTGTCCACCTTGTAGCTGTGACACTTTGCTTTCCTAGCTAGTTATAAAAAGGTGTTCTCATTTTGACACTGGCATATGGGTGGATGTGGCACATAGACCTTCATAACTCATGAGTTTCTTTTTATTTTGCTGAGCAACTGTAGTATGACCTTTCAAAAAAAGCAAAGAGTTTCCCCTAAAAGTCAATAATTGGCAAGACTTCATTTTCATTTTTCCAGTAAGTTATTTAGTCAGTATCTTCCCTTGGATGACCTATATCTCATGGCAGCACCTTGATGGGTTTTTTTTCTCTCCAGGACTAGACAGGGGGTTGAATCCCCACCCAGACTGAAGTGATACTTGTCTCCCACCCTGTTTCTCCTTTCCTGAAATGATCCTTATTTTTCCCAAACTGCTTGGCTGTGTGTTAACCCTTTGCTGCAGCCAGGCTCAGGGAAAAGGTGCACAGCAGGACCAGTGCTTTATGTTTTCTGTAGCTTAGGAGTCATTTACATCACACTGGGCCCCCAAATAATTGTACTGGTATACTTCTCTTCCAGTAAAATCAGCCATTTCAGGCTGAAATCCTATGTGTTTATGCATCTGGCCTTCTGGATTTCCACTGGCAGATTCTTTGTGATCAGTGTTATAATGTGCACATATATACATACATTAATAAAGTATGTATATATATGTAAGTATATAGATGTATTTTTATGTACATAAATATATATATAAGGGCTTGCTAATAATAATATACATAACTATATATATATATGTATATATATATAAGAGCTTGCTAATCTCCATATGCTTCCCAGCGGTTTATTTCTTTGAGCTGGTGGTTGTATTTTCATTTCTTTATCTTGCTCTGTGATATACTGAATTCACTAACACTATTTCAGCAGGGCCTAATGAAAAGATCGTTAAGTGAAGGTTATTGCCATTACAGGATTTCAGCTGCTATCAGCGCTGTGGTGATAATTCAAATCATGGACAAATCCTTATGTAAGCTTATTATTACTTCAATTAATGCTACTTTGCAGGAGAGTTTGTTTCCAATAAATAAAAAAGTGATTAAAAATACTATGTAGGAAGGGTGTAGTAAAGTGGTTTAGTGAAGAATTCATTTCTCCATGCGGCTTTTCCTTGGCACGAAGCTGTGAGCTCACTGAATGTGTTTGCCTGGTGAAGTGCTGGACCCAGCTGCTCAGCAAAGGGGGCTGGCACAGTACTGTGTTCAGCCCTCAGGTCCCAGGAGCCCTCAGTGTTGCTTGGCATCACCCCTCCAGCCTCATCCAGTACTGCTGGGACCTGTCAGGTGACTCTAAACCCTCTTGAGTTTTGTTTTGTGATGTAGGGTCAGTGCTGTGGTTCAGTCCACAGCAAAAAGTGAGCACTCAATGGACCACATGGAGAAGAGAAGCCCTGACATTCCCCTCCTTCTGGGGTATCCTGTTTAGACTTGACATTGTGTGTGTGACATGGCACAGGCCTCTGAAGTGACTCTAGTGAGTAAAATGAGACGGCTGGGAGCTGCATGGGGGGTATTTAGAGCTGTGACATGAGCACAGAGTCCCTGAAAACTGTGCCACTCGACAGTGACAACAGAGCAATAACCCTCTGGGTGTGTATGCAATATGCAGGTAGAAAGGTATTAATGGCACATTAATTAAGTCTGGAAGGGTTATTCCATCTAGCCCAAATTTCTCTCAAATGAGACATTTCACTTATTACTGCAGTGCAGAGAGTAAAAGCTTGCCTTCCTCTATTCATTTGAAAGGTATAAATGATTGTGATTGAGGCTAAGAAGTTGCCTGAAAACAACCAAATGTTATTGATAAGTACATGGTTCAATGAGCTGTCCTCCGGGCATACAGACAAAGCAAAGGGGATATAATCTATACATTTACATCCTGTGAATGCTCAGACTGAAAACTGCTCCTGCTTAACATCGTTTAGCTTTTCCAGTGGCTTCACTGAAGACGTTCAAAACCTAAGATATTTTAACGTAGGTACCTGAAATCTCTTTGTTCTTAATTCTGACGTTAGTAGTATTTCTGCAGCTTACCACCTGTGAAATTTGGATTCATGGTGCTTGCATCTCTCTAGGAGATGCCAAAGGTCCCCAGGGGCTCTGCCACTCTATAGGAAAGCCACAGAACAGAGCCCTGCTGCAGCCAGCTCAGATCACCCCAGCTTACTGGGGCTGTGCTCTGTCAGTGCTGCTGCCTGGAGAACTGGGTGAAATACAGGTGCTGCAGGCTGTGGGGGCTTGGCCACTTGTGGGCTCTGCCATGGAGCAGGGCTGGAAATGCAGCCACAGAGCAGAGGAGTTTAGCCACAGGCACTCTTGCTGCAAAGAGACTAACACAAAACCAAACAGCAGAACTAGTTCAGAATGAAAAAGGAAGGGTGATGAAAGGAGATGTGGCACATAACGTGAGTGGTGTCTAGAAATCCCATTTTAGATTGTTGCTTTTCTTGGCCTGAATGAACAGTGACATACCTGCAACAGAGGCATAGCTCTTGGTGCAATTTTAGAATTAGAACTGGAGGCACTGCTTCTTCATAAAAATCTCATAGGAATTATTGTGGTTCTAAAAATCCACTTTGTTTGCTTATTCTTGATTACATCGTTTTCTGGGATATACTTGCTTGTTCTAAATATACTGACTTCTAAATTGGTGACAAAAAGAGAATTTCACTGATTATTGTCTTGATTGGTGGTTGACCCTGTTGAGCTTTGGACACAATTATTTTCTCTATTTTATTTCTTTTTTTTTTCTTTTTTTAATTGCTTTGTGTCTGATTTCTTCTATGGCTGAAGTGAATTGAGTATCACCCAAAGCAAATGCATGCATATGCCACATCCCCACTGCTGAAGCTGGATGAATCTAGCACCAAAACTTGGCTTCTGCAGCTGACTGAAGTCCATTATCTTTGGGATTTTTACAATTTTTAGCTATTCCCTTATTAACCCTGAATCCTCAAAGCCAGACCAGAAGGCTGTGGCCTGTGCTGTACTGGATTGAGGGTGACCATGTTCTGCCACTGCATGCACAGCTGTAGGATGGAGCAGTGACATGACACTCAAATACAGTCCAGTACCAAAGAAACCAGGGACGGTGCTCTTCCAATTAACATTAAAAATTTAGAATAACGAATAAAGCTTCTAAAGCTTCAGAAACTTCATTTATAACCTGAAACTTTACATTTTCTAAACTTTATGAAGCTTTAGAAACTTTTTTTCAGTGCTCCTATGTCATCCATCCTCCAGAGTGATGGTCCCTCAGCAGGGCCAAGGGCCACTAGCTGGCTCAAGGCACACCTGGCTCAAGGCATGACAGCAGCCTGCAGTGAAAAGCTGCGGCAGCTTTACTGTTAAAGGATTTTTTATTGTTTTTCTAAGGTCAATAGTACTGCAACATCTACCAGAAAGGAGTTTGTCTTAAATGTAATTGTAGACATATGGAAAATATGTTTTTCAATATAGCAGTATTAATAGGGTTTTGATCTCTTTCTATGCACGTACTCACAAATATAGACTGATGCCTGCACAGATGCATCCTTAGTATGTGCAGACAAATTAAAAAGACAAAATATAAATACATCTCAAAAGTTCTGGGGATCTTCTTAAGGAAAAGTAACTGACCTTTAAGATGTAGGACTCTGTGGTCTTTATAGCTGCTTTTTAAAATTTTAATTAACAGATTAGAAAGTAATGTGATTAATAATGCCAAAATCAAATAGCCTTAGATGAACACAGGGTATTTCAAGTGTGTCATTTTTAGATCTTTAAAAAATGCACCTTAAAAAACAATCAACATTGTTTTCATGCATGCATTACAATTATGCAAGCTTTGTATAACACATGTTTCTTGGTAGGATCCAAAACCTGGTATGTAAGAGCAGGGTTCCCTAAAATATCCAGTGCGTCATTTATGAATATACAAGAACATCCTTGCTGCTAGGACAAGTTTGCACAGTAGTAAATCAGATTAATCTCCTTCCAACCAGTCTTGGGGTATTTTTATTTTCTTCTGATTCAGCCAAGTTTTGTTCTCCTCATTTCTGGTCTGACATGCAATAAGGTATAATAATATACATTAGGGCTGGCATTAACTGCCTGCATGACAAGGCCAATGAGCTGGGTGTTAGAAGACAGTATGCATGGTGGGACAGAGAGAGCAACCAGTGGACTTACATTGAGTGCTGTCCCACCCCTGGGCCGGTTGTGGTACACCAGGGTGGCATCCTTCCCTTCAGAGTAGGGAAAAAGTTGTAGACCACAAAAATAGCCTCAAAACCAGCTCCCTTACATTAGCTAAGAGCAAAGTTTTCAATTTAGCTAGTACCGGTTTATGCAACTAATTATAAAACTAACCTACAAAATAGCTAGCACATTATTCACCCATGGAAAGCCAAAGTCTTATTGGCTTAAGTGTTTGCCCACTGCCGTCAGGATGTTTTCCTTTCGCTCTGCTTCTCCAGTGTTTTCCTATGCAGTCCTGCAGGGCATTGATTTTCAGGACCCTTCCAAAAACTGCTCATGGGACCAAATACGGTCAATCAGGTTATTATGACTTCTCTTTCTTTCAGTCCTCCACAGTAAGTTTATTAAGGAATGCATACACAGCATATGGATATAGTATATAATATAGATACAGTATATATATGTATATATAATATATATACAGTATACACCACATATCTTGTACAGCCGAAATTGTTCTGGTAAATAAATTTGAAGTGTCTTTCATGTTACCATCCACTAAAGCATTATTAAAGAAGCTGAATGCCATTTTCAAGGGTGGATTAAGGAGTGGAAAATTGAAAGACTAAAGAAAAGCCAGCAAACCTTCTTACCCCAAGCCTCTCACCAAAACAGGACTTAATGATTGCACATCAGACAGGAAAGCCAATGCTCTGCCAGCTAGGCAGGCTTGGCAGCAACAGCAAGGATTCCTAATGACAACGACACAAAAAACCAAAATCCCCAGGAAGATGGTGAGGTGCAAGTCAGAGTGGTTATGCTGCAGTGACACTGCTCTTGTTGCAGTAGGAGCCCTACAGACACCCATGGGACCTGGAAATCAGAACCCCAGATGAACCTAGCCATGATTCAGAGATGCTTGGCTGTGCTGAGAAAACAAATACAGTTTGATATTTTTTCACAGCTGTAGCAAATGCTTAATAAAAGGATTTAGTTATAAAAATATCTTGATTCACAGGGAAATGGGGATGATTAACATGCTCAAAGTGCACCCTCAACTGCTGTTTTGGAAGAATGGTTACAGAAAAATCATTCCTTAATCCTGATCTCCCCTGGAAACCCCAGGAAGCTCTTTCTTCCTGGGTACCTGTGGGACCAGGGTGGGTACTCTTCTTTTTGTTTCCACTCTAGGGTGAATAATTAATTTCAAAGCACAAAATGGAAAACACCAGGGATAAAAAGGGGAGCTGTTACCATGGCACCGCAGGATGGGCTGGCTCCATCCATTCACATGCCAGGGAGGCTTGTCTCGACAGTGATTTAAGGCCAGGAGGCAGCTCAGGATTCCAGGTGGCAAAAAACAAGCCCTCACTGGCCACTGCAGAGAGGTCCCTGAGACTAGCATGCCTACCAAGTGCTGCAGGACATAGGGCTGAAGGTTGCCCACCCCGTGGCTGGGTGATGAAGTCCCTGAACTCAGTGGAGTACCTGGGGTGGCTGGGTTGGTGCTGGGGGTAATGCAGCTCTGTCCTGTCTTAAAGCACACGGGAGCTGCAATGCAGTCAGCACCCCCCTCCCAGTTACACAGCTAAAAAAAAGTCTGAAATTAAGCCTTAAATGCCACTGCGAGGTCTGACATTTGAATTTCTCTCCTTTCCCTTCAGCTTTGCATCAGTCGAAGGCTGGTACCTAATTGCTGTGCTTCATGCTGCAGTGTGCGATATGTCAAGGGCAGGGTGCCAGTGCTGTGAGAGGATAAATTCACACCCATAAATGAGGGATGTGTGCTAAAATTCTGTACTATTAATAAGGTAAGTTATAGCAGTCTCCTAAATGCTGTAGTGTGTAGGTCGTACATACAAAGCTAACAATTTGCATTCCTACTTTTCCACAAGCACATATACTGTGCTTATTGCTCCTCCCCGATGCCTTTTAAATAATCCATCTGGTCTATTAGCATTTCTGCTAATTAATGTCAATTCTAATCACAACCACCTACATAAACCATAAAATACTGGGAAAAGTGCTTTTACAAACAGCGACAACATTTCAAATTGGCCTGGCTGCGCATAGCAATACACCTGACAGAAGATTTTATTGAGAGCAGAAAAAAATACACAGTGTTTCATCAAATATGACAACATTAGATTTGATTAGATATGAGGAATAAGTTCTTCACTATGAGGGTAGTGAGGCACTGGCACAGGTTGCCCAGAGAAGCTGTGGCTGCCCCATCCCTGGCAGTGCTTAAGGCCAGGCTGGGCAGGGCTTTGAGCAGCCTGGTCTAGTGAAAGGTGTCCTTGCCTGTGGCAGGGGGGGTTGATAGAACTAGATGACCCTTAAGGTAACTTCCAACCCAAACTATTCTATGATTCTAAATGAAGTACTTTCTATCATTTTCCTCAGATCATGGGAGACGATGAAAGTAAGAAAACTGGACGAGAGTTTTTTGAGAGTCTAACAAAGATTTGTGAGTGTTTATTAAACGTTGTTGTTTTCCCAGACAGAGCCTACATTCCTGCCCTGTATAGTTAATTTATACATGATAATGTTAAGTTAAAAGTTCTTGGCAAAGTATTTGTGAGAAATACCTACAAAGGGATGAAGAATGTTCACTGGATTTGAAGCCTGGAAAGGATCTCTGTGAACATGAGCCAAAAATGCTGCCAACATCTCTGCACTGGGCCCAGGTCTGCTGCTAAGAATAGGTGAGTCTTAATTTTGATACTTGTTGCTTATTTACAATTGTTATTAACATCTAAACTTTCCAAAATTAAATGCTTCATTAAACAGTTTAAATGCTATATCTTAAAGCCTGGCTAGATGTTACACACCCCAAGAAACCTGTACCTCATGTCTGCTTTGTGTGGGAACTTCAGCAAGTGTAACTTTGATGAAAAATGCCATATCTGAAGTGGAGGTATTCTTCCAGCATGCTGCCTTTGTTTGCTGCTTTGCTTTGGCTTTGGGCTTTAATTGGTAGAGTTCATCTTTGTACTTTACTCCAGGTAAGCACAAACACTTCACACCAAATTAGTGAGATCTTATGCTCTGTGAAACCATAGTTTTCCAGTCTCAGTCCATGACTTTAGTGCTTCAGGGACTGAGTAGTCATGCAGTTCACTGTTCAATTATTTATTTCTTATTTCTACAAGTGAGACAAGCAGTAAGCTAGCATTTGGAAGTGTAACACATTTAAATATTTCAGTTCTACCTCAGTCCAAAGGGTAATCCTCCTGAGTGCTGTGCTGAGGTTTCTCCTATCAAGGAAGAGGTATCTAAATATGCATTTGAAATATTAAATATCTAGGAGAGGCATGATGATACCTGCTCTGGCTGCCAGTTGTGATGTGAATCATAAGAGGACAGGAGAATAATCATTCTGGTTTTATTCCAGCAAAACTCGCATTCCAGGATTTTAAATAACATTAAGAACAACTTCAGCTCCTTCAGGTGGTGTTTACAGGTGTATAAGGATTTGATTAGTGTTTCCATTTTAAAATCTACTGACTCCACATAGACTGTAGAAAACTCTCCTGGTGGGTGTAGAGCTCCCACCAGCAGTTCTAGCCTTTGCCTACTCATGTGGAAGGCAAACTTGGAAATGGCAAATGGGGAATATTTTAGAAAATACATCTCTTTTCTTATGAACTCCCTTTTACCCCTTCCCCCCCCCCCCCCAACATTACAGCTTTTAAAACTCTTTTATGCATCAACCCCCTTTTTTATTACTGAGTAGGCTATCTATGGATTTTCCAGTTTCTGGTCTGCCCATGACAATAGGATGTTTCTGGCTCTAAAAGACCAAAATTGAAAAACACCCTTTTATGTTTTTTGTGGGTTTTTTTTTTTCTCTCTTTTACAGGAATTTCTGGCATCAGGAAGGTGATTATTATTAACTTTCATATACAGTTTTGCCACAGTGGTTTTGCATGGCCTAAGCCTGTGATATTGTCCATAAGTCTCAGCTGATATCTAAGGAGAATTAGATGCTGGATTTTTTACTGTTGATATTGGAGACCTTGCAGAAAACAGGCAGCTGAAGGCAGCCAGGACCACAACACATTTGCTCCAATCTATCTCCATAGAAACGGATAATCCACAAATGGTCCATTTCCACAAAACCAGTTTACAAGATGGAGTAGGAAGCAGGCTGCCTTATTAAACAGCACTTTACATTCTGTATCAAATGCACCTGAGGGGAAAAAGTCTGGAGAAAGACGTTTACATCTATACGTCACCTTGACACCTATGCATGGGTGATGCAGCCGGCCATGTGCCAGACCAGGTGGGTTTTACTTGCACTAATCATCCAGTGGTGACAATAGGAACTAAGAAAACCACCACGATGATCCCATATATGAATTCATATGTATGAGGCCCAAGGAACTCATGGAGGAGGGTGGCCATTGCAGCCTGGAGCCGGTTCAGATCCCTATGTGGGAGAGCTCTGCTTTGCTGCTCCTCAGAGCTGGGGCTGTCACTGAAAGCCTTATTCATTTTTTACCCAGATGTTGCAAAAATGTAAAGCCTGATACAAGGCATCCTTCAGGAGGAGTGTTCAGTGAATAGGAAAGAAGAGACCTTTGCAGTGTCTTGTTTAAGCTGTAATACAGCCACTTGCAGCCTTATTAAAGGGACAAAAAAAAAAAAAAAAACAAGTCTAGAGCAGGAAGAGAGATCATAAATTAAGTTACAGATCTTTTCCTCTGCTTTAGAGGAATATTTTGCAGAGAATAAATACAGTGAAAGAATAGATGCTCAGAGGTTTGCAGAGCTGCAGCCAGCCTTCGGGAACCATCTCCTTCTGCAGCCCCCAGCAGGGTGGCGTGGGCTAATGGGATTTCAGAATGACTACTTGTAATGTGCTTGTTCCACACCAAACCAGCTCTGGAAAACTCATGGCTCAAATGGAAAGCTTCTGTTAGTCATGGAGTGGGGGTGTTAGGCTGGATAGGGTGGGAAGGGGCCGTGAGTTTACTGAGGTCTAAGCAGACACTGGGCTGGATGAAAGCAGCCGCTGCTTCCCCTG
>JBCJKH010080398.1:0-10210 GCA_039877255.1 Loriculus beryllinus
GTACTATGGCTTTGAAGTAACTCAGGGATGAAGTATACACACACACACACACACACACACACACACACACACACACATAGAAATGACAAAATCTCTTTTATTTTCTGTCTCCCTTCAGAACTATTTCTTCCTCACACTACTTGCAGTACAGCATGGGGAAGGAGTGGTTTATAACACAAATTAAACGTACTAGGGAGGGAGCAGTTTATAATTTTAGTTTTATTCTGCTTTTAATGTTTGCATTTCCAGAATCAGTTTCCTAGGTAGTCACTATAACAGCCTGCTTTTCTTGTTGCTGTTCTGTGACCCTTAAAGTGCCATGGGCGCTTCAGTTGCCAGTTCTGCTGGAACTCAGGTATCAGTTCACTTGTGAGCCCTGTTCTGGCCAGCATCTGTAACTCTCTGTTGATCTTGAGATGCCTGGCCAAGATACAGCTGCACAAGATACTGCAGCTTTTAGAGTTGATAAACACACCTTGTATGCACATGGGGAGTGTCAGTGCTGGCAGTCAAGGAGTTGGGGGGCAGCCACTGTGAGGAGGGGCAGCCGAGGGGTGCCCCGTGCCAGACCCATCCAGTTCTAGCTGGTTCCTCAGCAGCCCCACCACAGGCACCTCTCGAGGAGCGAGGGAAGAGTTGGAGGAACAGCCCACTGGCAGCCAGGCGGAGCGGGAGGAGGTGGAGGAGTCAGCAATGAAGGAGTGAAGTTAAGCCTGGCGAAATGGTGGGCATGGGGAGTTTTAGTTTTTGCCATCCAACTCCACTGTAATTGACAGTAAATTAAACTAATTTTCCTCAAGCCAGGTCTTTTTTCCCTGTGATGGTAACTGGTAAGCGACCTCCCTGTCTTTACCTCAACCCATGGGCTTTTCCATCTGATTTTGTTTCCCCATCCTGTTGAGGCAGCTTGCTGGGTAGCTGGCAGCCAGCCTGGGCCAGCCCACAGCACTGTGCTTCATTGACTATGGCGGGGGGCTTAGAACTAGATGGTCTTAAGGTCCTTTCCAACCCTAAACATTCTGATTCTATGATTTACTTTTCTTTAAGAAGGACTGAATATTTTGACAGAATACTTTATACCCCGCTTTTTTTTTTGCCCTGATGGCTTACCAGAGAAGGAAAACCTTTTGAACTTTAGTTGATAAACCTGGGTTTGTTTTCACACAATATTCCTTTTCTGCTCTTGAAAATGCAGAGAACACTGTATTGAGTGCTAAAGTTTTAGTCTACTTTTAGTAAAATCTAAGTAATCTCCCACCAATAGTTCAAGTAGATGCTAAACAGGTTACTAAATAAAAATAATTAAAAAAAAGTTATAAAAAAACAAGAATAAGTGTTTTTAGTGGACAAAGTACAGAACAGTGAGAAAACCATTATAATCTTTATAAACCAAACACTTATTATTGTGTACTTACTATTGCTTCATTTTCATTCTCCAGGACATCACTTGAAATGAATTTTTTGTATTTTATTTTTTTTCTAATTTTCTAGCACAGGGAAATACAGTACCTTTAGCCAAAATATTTAAACACCATTGATTTCAAAATAGTAGCCTGTGGTCCTTTTGTAGCCTCTGTGTGGTATTGAAAAGGGGTGGCAGGAAACAAAAAAATAAACAAACAAACAAGAGTTTTAATTTGTCACCCAGAGTTCTGACTCCCTCTCCTGCTCACATTTATCTAGCCACTGAGTCATTGAGCTTACAGCATTGTGTAACTTTCATTTCTGTGGAGGCTTGTTATATTAGAGAAGTTGTTCCAAAAAAAGCAACAATTATGACATAAGCACATCTGGTTCTTGCAAATTATTCTTTATTAAGCTTTCATTTAATTACATGTGCTGAAAGGTCTGCTTTTGATTACTGTAATTTTTTTTATTTGTCCATCTGAATGATAGTGATGTTGGAAATTACATACAACCCACCTGGCTTTTTTTCTCACTAATAAGGCAAAGTTTATATAGATCTATGTGTAGAAGAGGGATTAGGATCTTCCCTGTTTATGGCAGAAGAATTATTGCTGATGCTAATTCAAGGTGAGGGTTTAAATTTGGTCACTGTAAGGAAATTAAACCTATTTGGTTTTGTTCAGTAAGCACTGTAGATTGGTAGGAAGACTTTATTTTAATATACAAGCCTTCTATTATGTTTCAGCTTTTGAAAAGTTTCATGAAGGGTTTTTTTGTATTTCTGTCAGCGTTTGCAGGAAATTTTAATGCCCTACATTCCTTATTAGCACTTACAGAAGTTATAGCAATCACTGTACACTGGGATGGAGACATACCTTGTTGCCTATTTTAATTTTTATTACTATCTAGAGAAGATATGCCACTGCCTTAAAGTAGCAAATGATTCCCATGTCAGGTCATTGTAGAGATTCTGGAATTGGTGTGTATTTTCTGGCTAAGAACAGAAAAACCTGAAGCATTGTTATTTCTGACAGGGGTTTATACCTCCTTTTCATAGATAGCCTTATAATTTTGCCAATTTTGTTTTTAATATTCAGGCACAGTGTAATCTTTTGCTCATTACCATGACCATGGCAAGAAGGGGGAAAAGAAAACAATAAACAAACATCAGCTGAAAGTAAAACTAAAAAGAAAACTGGTGTTTGGGGGTTTTTTTCTGGGGGATTTTTTTTTTTCCCCTTTTTTTTTTTTTTTTTTTTTTTTTTTTTTTTTGTGGGTTTTTCTTTTTTTAATAACAAAAAGGGAAAAGCCACAAAAAAGAAAATGCTGAAAATTATCTATAATTCCTTTAAGAGAAGAAACAACAGGGCAACAAAAATTATGTACATTTGCAGCCTCTTTTTTTAGGAATTTTGCAGGAATACATTATTTTCTTGTCTTCCAGCAACTGTATGCAGCTCAGCTGGCAAGCATGCAAGTTTCTCCTGGAGCCAAAATGCCATCTACTCCACAGCCACCAAATACAACAGGAGCTCTCTCACCCACTGGGATGAAAAATGAGAAGAGAGGGACCAGCCCGGTAACTCAAGTTAAGGTATTTTTCACTAAAGGGAAAAGTCAGTGTCTGAAAAGGGTAGTGAAATGAAATTGTCTATTTAATTGGTTTACAGTTGGAAGTTGAACCACATGAAAGTTCTTCAATATTCAAATAAAATGTTCAGTTTTAGTGCTGTATTATCAGCATAGAGAAGGGAAAGCAAAGCATTCACTTCTTGCTTCCAAAAATAACAGGCATCCTCTTCTTACCACGGGCAGAATACAGATTCATCAGTAAAATGTGATATTGTCAAGATTTCAGTCTGTAATCTTGTAATATATGTGCATGAATGGCATCCATTTCATGAATTGTTTCACACTGAACTTCTGAGTATCTTAAAATGCGGTGCTAGCTCATATTGTTAGGGCAAGAGAGAGACTGTAGATCTTCTAATTATTTTACAAATCTCTGACTTCATTAATTCGACAATTTTGGAAAAGGCCATACATAAAATTAAGATTTAAGTCAGGAGTCCAGGGAAAACTGTGTCACTGCAGATTGATTTGAGTTTTGCTGATTTCACACAGCTGCTGACAACCGCGCTGCTCCTTGTTGGTTTTGCGCCATTGCTGAATGCTTGTGCCTGCTTATTCTCACTTGCTTGGAACCAGGCAGCTACAACATGGCATTTGCCAGCAGCTTGAAATGAACATCGTACACCCCTTGAAATCTGTGGTGCAGCTAGTACCTCTGGGTGGAACTGCCTGGCTGTTACTGCTGTGTTCTCCTGTGATTGGTCTGAATTTTATGTGACTCGATACCCTCAGAAAAAATTTACTTCAAACTGTAAAAAAAAAATCAGCATTCAGATGTTTTACCAGTTTGAATGATAGCAGAACTATTGAAATAGGTGTAAAAAAAAGACATATAGTGACTTTGTGGAGAGAGAGAATGTGGTATTTTGCTTGCTGCTAACACCTTACAGGCACACAGTCCTTAGCCTCAAATCGGCCTGGGAAGATTTTACTCACTTGAGGTGATTCTGGTTTTTTTATATATATTTTTTGACATGAGACTAAAATATCATTCGTTTTTTCATTATCATCAATCATTGTGGCAAAGTGGAGGTGAGTGGATATTTCTGCCTAGGCTGATAAATTTCCATGACACCTTTTTGCTAGGCTGAGAGTACTAATAAATAAAAACTATTCCATTATGTCCAGATGTAACATTTATTTAGCAAAGCGGTCACTTAACTGTAGATGTGTATTAGTCTAATATTTTACCTCTTGTAATCCAGTGCCATGCTTGAGAGCCGTCAGTGAAATTTACCACATATGCAGAGTTTGTTATGGTCAGTACAGAAGCCACCAAAAGCAAAGCCCAACTGTTTCAGCAAAGTTGCCATAGTATAGTGATACCTAACACCACTGATTTATGGTATTGAGAATATACTACTGACTACTTTAATGTGAAAAAGTAATTTCATAAGTGAGTGAGCCAAATGGATCTACACCAAACCAAACCTTTACAATATGAGTAAAATTTTCCCTGGTTAAGTTTAAGCACATATCTCCTTGAACCAAGAGCAATACCATTTCAGCTTTGTGGCCAGCTGAGTCCTATTACAGAATTGACCACATGCGAATTCTTGGGGGTTTCCCTACATAATTTCACTTGAATGTACTTAAATATATGTTAATAAAAAAAGAACCCTTTTTATCCTATTGTATTAAGCACACTATTGCACCGATAATATTAAAAATAAACTACAAGTGCTTTGTGTGGACAGATATCAATGTCTAATGAAGAAATTAATTATTATTATAAAAGCAGTACCTATATGGTGCCTTTGACAATTGTTACCTTCAGAAGAAATTACAGTTTTGATGGTCACGCATTGCTTCCTCTATATTTCCACACATCCTCTATATTTTCTCTGTTTTAAATAGCTATTTGTATAAGCTACATGTATTATTTATGCAACTAATGGAATTCTTTTACAGGAGTCAGATCTTTCAAAAAGTAATGATAGAGGCTTTTTAAGTCAGTGACCAGAATGTTTTCCAGCTTTTCAGGTGTCTTGCATAAATGAGGATGTGGTCTATGAAGTACAAACAAACAGGTTCTGGCAGAGATTTTTTTTTCACATGATCATATCAGTACTAGGCAGAAAACTATTTAGAAATTGAACATGGTAGCATAGATGTACGTGTACATGCTCACAATATTCAGTCTAGCAAACTTTATAGTCTGAAAGGGGCTCTGAACTCTCAAAGAAATTTACTGAAGCCACTTTGTATCCATGCAAGGAAACAGCTTGCATGTAAACATGATCAAAAAGCACAATGAACTATGTCCCTTATACATTTGTGCTTCTGCTTTCACTTGGACTCTGAACAGGTGAGGACATTCATGCACACTGCAAGGTCAGGATGAATAAACATGTCATGCAGTTTTATGGAAACAGTTTAACACTGATGATATGATGGCATTATAAATACCTGCTTGTTACATTTTCCTGTTTAATGCATTGTGTATGATCAGATGCAGTTTGCTAAATCATCACATGACAGTAAGAAGAATAGAAAGAATAAGATAATGTAGTGTATTACTTGTATTATGACATATTTCTAAGCTCTGAAGTGATCAGTGCCATGCTGCAAAATATGGACGATGTTCTCTTATATCCAGCATAATTCTGCTTTGGGCATATTTTAAATGATGGATATGTCTTAGTGGGCTCTTTAATTACAGAAAATCACTGTTTTGCAATTTTCCAAATGCTCTGTCTTGTTAAACATATTAAGCAAAAGGAACAAGCTCAAAGAATGGGAAGAAGGTTATATTGTGAATATCTATCCTGATCAAAGAAATTAATTGCATGAATAAGTCTTTCAAAAATTAAGGTATTTCTTATATGGGCTTATTCTGTAATAGCACTGAAATGAGATATATGTCAGGGAGAATTTCTTCCATAATTACATGTGGAAAGTATAGAAAGATGTGAAAGTGCTGATACTAGATTTACATACTCTTAAAAAATGTTCCGTGTCTTTATGCAGATACACTCAGGTTGAATGCAGCAGAAGTAACTACAGAATATAGAAATAATTACAGAAGTATCAAACAAGAAGCAAAATAGTATTTATGTGAAAAAAACATTGATTTTACATAACTTGTCAAAAATATATGACATATTTGAATTATAAAATGTTGTAAAATATAAAAAAATAGTAGAAAATAAAATATATTCTGAAATGCACATAGTATGTATTTGTTACTGTAGTAAGTCAAGGAATTTGAATTCAGTTAAATTCTTCTGTTATGGGGGAACAGCATAGATTATTTTACTAAACAAAACCCTGCATTCAAAATAAGATACATGGAATCTGTAAGTTTGCAGCAGCGTTAAGTGTGGGAGAAAGAACTGTCAGGATTTCAGAATGATTCTTTCATAGAAGTACATCTGATTCCTTAGTTTGTAATACATTTAAAAATAAGCTACATAAATTATTTTCATAGTGCCAGGAACTTTTCAAATAAAACCAATGCAGAAACATTACTGAGCTGCTGGAAATTTTAAATAATTCTTTGTAAATGCCCTAGGTTAATTTAGATCTCTGAAAACACATTAGGAAATTAAGCTGTAATGTGAGCTAATTCAAATTTTAATTTGGCAAAAGGAACGATCCAGCCACATAGTTAATGTAAATAGAAGCATAACACAGAGAAATTAATGAGGTTTCCTTTCGTTGAATCTTAAAGGAGGCAGATAATTAGCTTCTTTTGTTATTACTGTGGGATAATGTGGTATTGTCTTTGAGGTGTACAGTAACTACTGCTTGTAAAATGATGTGTTCATTTGTCTTTTCCTAATAATTATTTACATTAAACTCTTGCAGGATGAAGCAGCCCAGCCACTGAATCTTTCAGCCCGACCGAAAACAGCTGAACCTGTCAAATCCCCAACATCTCCAACACAGAACCTCTTCACAGCTAGTAAAAGCAGCCCAGTGACAGTGATGAACAAGAGTGGCATCCCTAGCCCACTCGGTGGATCTCTAGGAAGAGGATCTTCTTTAGGTAACTAATCTGTCCTGGGGAAAGGAGAAAACTGGCAAGTGTTCTACATGAAATCTCAGCTTGAGCATACTTCTGAATTATGTAGATATCTGAGCCTACATTTCCATTTAAAATGAGAAAAAAAGAATTCCAGGAAAACTTTTTAAAGAACTCTTGAATGCCAAGGTTGTACAAGAGAAGACAAAATGATGCAGCAGTGATATGCATCTACAAGAAATATAGCTAATAAATATAAAACATAAGAAATATACATATAATTCATAGAATCATAGAATTATAGAATGGATAGTGCTGGAAAGTACCTTAAGATCATCTAATTCCAGCCCCCCTGCCATGTGTGGAGACACCTTCCACTAGATGAGGTTGCTCAATGCCCTGTCCAACCTGGCCTTGAACACTGCTGTGGATGGAGCATTCACAGCTTCCTTGAGCAGCCTGTTCCAGTGCCTCACCACTCTCACAGTGAAGAATATATACACATAAGTCAATATAGATGCATATATAAAACATGTAAAAGAGATTTGTATCAGTATCTTCTCCAAAGACATCAACTGGGTGGACACATGCAAAGTTAACTTTTGAATTTTGACCTCTGGATTAAATTAAAAAAAAATAATCTTTGCATGCACGTAGAGCCTGACTAGATACTAGACATACACACATAATGGCTCATGTGATTAGCTCAACAGTGTAACATACCTTAAAATAAATTAAGTTTTTAAGCACTTTGTTGAATCAGGGTCAGAGAACATTCAGCATCTCCATGGTTTACAGTAAACCAGATGTCAGGCAAGAAGGTAACTCCAAGTGTGGTTTTCAGCTATTTTGCCCAAATATAGGGGATATATATACCCAGAACAGCAATTTAAAAGAAATCTAATTTTCTGTATTCTGGGAATTAAGTTAATCTTAGAAAGACCATATGCTGAATATATATTTATTTATTTATGTGTATATATATATTTAACAAAGATAGAAAGGCCACCTTATTATTTGTTTGGTTTTTTTTAATTATTATTCATGTTTTTATTATTTGTTCACCCATTTCTCAAAATTTTGTTAATTCATATGTTTGCAAATAGGGAATTTTTTACCTATGTTCAAGATTTTTCAATTAAGAAATAATGCTTATTAAGTAATTAAATTGATCTGAAACAATGTTATGAAGACTACCTTAACCAGTCAAGAAACAGAATTGAGAGCTGCAAAATGTGGATGATCAGCCCTAAAGTTCAAATAGTATATTTTAACAGTGACTAAATACTTACTACAGACCACTTATTCACAATCTGTAGCTCAAGTGTACTTGTAAAATATATAGAAACACTTGTGAATAATGAACAGATATGTTAAATACATACATAAAATGTATCAAAAGTATGATTTGTTCCATTCCCAAAACACTTGGGAACATCATGATCTCTGAAAGATACCTTCTTCAGCTAGCTAGATATTCTACCTGTCAATTTATTTGCAGCTATCACTGCACTAACATTATAAAGTGGTATATCAGTTTGAAGTCATCGACTGTTACAGAAAAATGCCTAGAGAAGATATACCAAAAATCAGGAAGCAACTTAGGAGTCTGTGCTCCGTTTTTACTATAAATTGAGATGATTGGGATTCTAGGTCTCATTAAAAGTCACACAAATATGGTTCCCAACTTACTTAAGCTCCATAATGGAACTTAGATGCTGAATCTGTTCATAGCATTGGAAATTTTACCAAGCAAGGACAATGCTTGTTCTCTAATATGTTGCTTTTATTTTGAAAAGGGGCACCTCATTCAGACAGAAAACATCACAGTTCCATCTAAAACATCACAGTTTGCATCACTACTCGTCTAGACCACAGTAATAAGTCAACTGTTTGGTTCCCAGCATAAAGCATGTCAAACCATTAATTTTAACCTTTTTTCGTTTAAAAGAATTCAGGGTCCTTTGGGGTTGCATTTGCTATATTTTACTCAGCTGAACTTCAGTGAAGTCATAAGAGTGTAAAATTTATCTTTAAAGGAGAATTACAAGTCTTAGCCTGTTTGTTTGTGTGTGTTTGTTTTTTTAGTGAACTGTTAGTAAGTACAAAAATCTAATAAATTCAGAGCTTTTATAGAAGACATTTTCTTGACAGGCAAATGCACAGGTCATGCACAAACTTTGCTCAGAATTTCCTACCTAGAATGTATACACATAAATCTACCTATGTGCAGTATACAGGATACTTTCCATGTATGAAAAATTGAAGTTCATCAGAGAAACACAAAACAAGTCACCAGCTAATTGATGTCTTTTGTTGCCAAATCAGAAACTATCTCTGAGATTCTCATCTTTACCTATAGCATGCATTTTAAGATGCAACAGGAATATTTTGTGTGAGTCTGATGCATGTTTAGAAGTTTCTCTTTTTGTCTAGAGTGATAGAAATAGAACTATTTTTTTACTACTTATTTAGAGCTTTAGAATCATGTTAGGGTAATAACAAGCTCTGTCCCCCAAAAGTCACTGTGGGTGCTTCTGAAATTGAAAGCCAAATCTCTGGAGTAATGGTTATATTGACAAAGAAATTCTGAAAGTTCAAATAGAATTTTAATGACTATCATAGCTAAGAAAACAAGATTTTTCTTTTCTGCTTCTTTGTTCATTTTATTAATTATTATTAATATGTGAAAGGATTCCCACTTAAGCTTCAGTATACTGTTGTCTTAAACAAACATTGAACTTCGACTTCATGAATATGCTCAAATACCTCCGTATGAGGCTATGCTAAGACTTCAGGGGTTGTACTTGTAACAGCAAAAGAGCACAGGCTTATCAATCACTCTAGATAAATTCAGCCTTCAAACAGACAACAGTTGCCACTCCTCCTCCTTTTGTTAGTTGGGTGCAGCTTTAACAGTATGAGAGCTGAGTGCTTACCCCAGATTCTAATTTGGATAATTACCTAAATAAAGTGATTATTTATCTCTCTGTTTATAGATATCCTTTCCAGTCTTAATTCACCTGCCCTATTTGGGGACCAGGACACAGTAATGAAAGCTATTCAGGAGGCTCGAAAAATGAGAGAGCAGATCCAGAGAGAGCAGCAGCAACAGCAGCAGCCGCACGGTGTTGATGGAAAATTGCCCTCTATGAATAACATGGGTCTAAACAACTGCAGGAATGAAAAGGTAATGTCTCCCTT
>JBCJKH010080398.1:10310-25619 GCA_039877255.1 Loriculus beryllinus
CAGCTTGGCACCCTCTCTTTGCCCTCACCACATCTATTTCTGGCTCCTATCTCAAAGCATCTCAGACATTTCTCCCTGCTAAACATCTGCAGCTCCCGTGAGCAAGACGCTCATCTCAGTGGCACGTTATTGCTTCCAGGGGGCCAGATGTGGACAGGAGGCACGCGCCGTCCCCCACCGGGCTTCTCATCCTCTGCTTTTCCCTGCAAATGGCTTCTTATTTCTATATAAAATTCCTTTTTATAACTTTTAGCCATCTCTGATTTCATGTTAAATACACCTTGTCACTTCACAGTACTGTGCTACAAACTTCCCTACGTTTACATGACAGCATTCAAAAAAACAGCCCTGTGCACTCATTACTAAGCTGCAAGCATGCACATAACAATGTAGAAAAATAATTGGATGAAGCTACAATCGTCTGTAGTCACTGGATTTTGAATTGTGCGTTTGAGAATGACTTCATTGATAAATATGGCCAGTTACATATTAGCATGGTTGAATATTACAATAATATTGAATGTATCTGATTATGCTTGAATCTGTAACTCAGTTGCAACCAAGTATTTAGGTTCAAAACAGTGCTTTTGGCTCTTAGTTTCAATGGAAAATTAGAGATCAAAGTTCTTTGTTGAATCTTGGCTGTAGTTTCCAAATACTAAAATGAAATGGGGCACTACAATATAACGATAACTGAGAGAAAGTGGTGGGAGAATGCATCCAGCATTGGACTGAGCAGGATATCATATCTGGAAGGTGAGGAAGCTGTTTCTATCATACACACTTTAAGAACTGCTCAGTGGACAAAGAAGTATCTTGGAAAATTCTTTGTGGTGTTCTGCTCTGTGGCCTTTCCAAGATCTGCTTCAGGAGCAGGTCTCTGTGTGCGTAAGAGCAACAGTGAAAATGGAATCAGGCAATTGGCTGGGCTATAAAGCAGCCTTTTGATGAAGAATGCTTCTCTGTTACCTTCCCTAGAGGTGGCTTATGCTTCAAAAAATACAGCACACAAGTTACTTTTCACCGCTTACACAAAATCTGTTATATACCACAATATTCATTCCTGTTAACTAGAGAGGGAAAAATATTATCCCGGTAATCACTATGGCATTGGCAAGTAGAAACAGCTATGATGTAATTTAGTAATGAATGAAAAGAAAACTGACACATTCATTAGCCTATAAAGCAACTAGTGTTTCAGACTATTTGCTGGGGAAAAACAAAACAAAACAAAACAAAATCAAATCCAAATAAAAACCCAAAACCAAAACCATAAAAAAGTGAAAAACTGGTTGCTTTCAATGCCTATAATTCATTAATTAAAATTCTGTGATATATCTGTATATTAGAGGGTAGGTTCTTTGTATCTTCAGGGAGGAAAGATTATATTATACTCTAAAAACTAACAAGAATTTCTAGTCCTGGTTGAGTATAAGACTTAGTAGAATCTTAGCTATATCTTAAACCATGAATTTAATGATACTATGATCTCTCCTCAACCTTCAAAGAAATACTCGGTGAGTAAATGGGTTCTAGCAAAGCACAGAAAGGCAAAGAAATGTTGTAAATAGACCCATCAAACATTGATACTTACCTTTTAATCTACATTTTGTATTTTTGCTTGATAGGTTGTTTGCTGTACTCAAAACAAGCTAAAAGCTCAGTGTCTATGAAAAAGACTTGTTAAACTGTTGCCACACAGGGTTAACAATGCTTTTACAAGTCAAATTCAGAGGCTAATAAATATTTATTTCCTCTAGCATTAGTTTAAATGTCAACATTGAAAAAACTCATTTAATACAGATTGATACTATGAAAATACAAAGAAATTAATAACTGATCAAGCAGGTCATATTCTGACAACGCTGTAATTGTGAAGTCAGTGTTTGTCTTAACTAAGTAAGAGGTAGGATACTAAAGGCCATGTTATAAACATAAAATGTCACACCTATGATCATTATTTAGAGTTTATAAAATTATGCTTTTTAAAAATAGATTTTGTGAGTTTCAGTGGCTTGACATTTAAAAATATCTAATACACTATAAGGGCTATTAAAAGAATTCTTAACATTTGATTTGGCTTTGAAAAATAAGTATAAAAATTGCATCTACTTATTTATCAGATCTGCCCCTGAGTATTTTCAGTACCATGTTTGTCTTGTATTCGATGTAACAAGTTTCTATTTTATCTTTCACCTTTTAAAGCAGAGTCAGTAAATATTTCAGTGACTAATCTGAAATTTCTTTTTCATGCCAGTTACTAGCAATGTACAGACTGATGTAGAGCATCCAAGCTGAGGTTATACAGCAGGCAGACAGAGGAGAGGAATTTTTTTTTTTACTTGCAAACATAGCAGAGTCAATTGGAACTCTTTAACAAATACAAACAACATCCTCCTCAGATGCCATATTTTATGGGGAGACTTTTCATAGTAGTACTTGCAATTTTTAAAACCAAAGAATAAAATAGCAGCAAGGAAATCTGTTTTTAAGTCTCTCAGTGCCCTTATATAATCCTGCTGGGTTTATTTATTGAGCATGTACTGTACAGTGAACCATTAAGGCAGGAAAAAGTTGTAATACATTCTCTGGTTTTACCTTTGGTATGCTGTTCTGTTATCTTTGCTCTATAGATGCAAGAAAAGGCAGAGTTTACAAAAATGGGATATAAATCAGTCATTTTAAATGAAGATATATCCCCACTCTCTATCCTAAAGAAAATAAAAGAATTAAGTCACTCATGAGTACTTACGAAGGGAATGTATTTATATTTTATGGCAAGTATAAAATACATTAAAACCAGAAGCATCCTTTGCACAAACGGAATTCTAGAACACTTTTTTTTCCCCCCTTTTACTCTCTGCCTTTTAGTATTTACATTATGTTATATTTCTTATACTTTAAAAATGGTGGGGAAGATGATCAAAATGGGGTAGGAGGTGATAGATCAATTCAAAAAACATAATGTTGAAGTAACTCTATGCCAAGAAGACTGTGCATAGTTTGTCTTTTAATCCTAGGGAGGCTTTGATAACTTGATTTTGATTTTGGATTGGTTTCTTTTGACAAATCGGTAGCCTATGTTTTCAGGATCAAATTTTAGAAATCGGGTTCACATAATTAGACTCATATAAACTAGTAGCTAGAAGCCAGCACCAGAAAAAGATGACAAATTAATTGCCTGCAGCTGGTTTAAAAAGCTATTGAGTTCTGGTCAGTTGCTGGTCTTCAAGTTCAGATAGCTAGTAACAGTTTGTTGTGCAAATGATTGCGCTTACAAAATTATGTACATAGCTTCAAAGCCTGGGCTTAGGCCTTTTTGAAAATGTGTCATTTAAATCTCAAAAAGCTTTATATTTGGTTAGAGACACAGAAATGAAAATTGCCTCTGTTCATATTTTGCTGTTCAAAAAAATCTACAAAGCTTTAAAAGTGCTCACAGAGATTCACTCATCAGAAAGGTCAAAACAAAAACATGTAGTTCTCTGGCACAGTCCAACTTTGTCATTTGCTAAAGCATTAAGGTTAGACTACACTTTTGACTTCTGTGGACATCTGCAATATGAAGTTATTTCAATTTGCGTACTGTTGTGGGTTAGGATATGTAGGTAAGCACCGTGCGACCACTCACTCCTCTCCAGTGGGATTGGGAAGAGAATTGTGAGAAAACAAGGTAGTTTTAGAAGTCAAGCAAAAACAGTGCATGCAAGCAAAGCAAAATAAGGAACTCATCCACTACTTTGCATCTCCAGGCAGATGTGCCAGCCATCTCCAGGGAAGCAGGGCTTCAGAATGTGTAACAGTGATTTGGGAAGACAAATGCCAGAACTCCATTTCTACTTCCTCCTTCTTTCCCAACTTTTGTTGCTGAGCATGACGTTGTATGTTGTGGAATGCCCCTTTGGTCAGTTTGGGTCAGCTGGCCTGGCTGGGTACCCCCTGCAGTTTTGTGCACCCCCAGCCTACTTCTTGGCAGGCCAGCATAAGAAACAGAAAAAGTCTTTATGCTGTAGAAGCACTGTTGAGCAATAAGTAATATATTCCTGTGTTACCAGTACTGCTTTAGTCACAGATTCAAAAATCAGCACCATGGTAACTAAAATTAGCTCTTTCTGAGCCAAAACCAGTATAGGGCACCAAAAGCAAAGAGTCATAATGGCAGAGTTGACTTCTACTTTCTGACTGAGGAAAGAGAAGTGTGTCAGAGATTTCACAAAGTAAAACACAAATACTGGGGAAGGGGGGAGAATTAGGAAGAATCCAGAAAATAGGCTACAGAGCTCTTTCTATGTGACATAAGCAAAAGTAAAATCATACAAAAATTGTCTTTGTTTTGAGGATATGACTTTTTTCCAGTGAAGCCATGTTTACCTTCATCAAAAAAACCTTTTGTACTTAAACAAAACTTGCATTGCTAGAGATACTTGTATTTATTTCAGTATTTTGAGCTAGTGTGATTGCTTAGATTTGCTTTGATTTACACCTTTAAATGAACCTGAAAATGTTATGTAATTTATAACATAACTGACATTATTTTTGAAAGCACCAAATACTAACTTTTTTTTGCAGAAAACATGAAAACACTGACAAAAAATACTTAAGAACATCTCTGTAGAAAAATTATACACAGAAGCATGTTAATTTCATTGGAGAAAAATATATGAAGTCAAGACACAACATATACAAATTAATAATCGCAACATATCTGCTAGACCCAAAGATATATCCCCACCTCCCCATTTACATATCCACAAACCTTATTCATTGGCATGTGAGAGGAAGCACAATTTAATATAACATTTTTATGTTTATATTCCATTCCTAGTCTTTTGTAGATTTACAGGCAACTGTGTATTTGTAGTAGGAAACCAGAGTTAGACCCCAAAATAAAGGACATGAGTCATCACTTACTTCCTGGGAATTATGGTACTTCAGTACCTCTTATAACGAGCCTTTATTCCTTTCTTATTTCTTATATAAATCAAAGTATATTATTTACCCTTGGAGATGTTACAGTCTATTGATGAAATCCATATTTAGGCTCTTGGATTTGACTTGATAAACCATAACGACCCCTTTGGAGATGTTATGGTCTGCTGTATTTAGGGACTGTTAAATATGTGGATTATTGACACAATAGAGTGTAACAACTCCTCTGGAGCTGTTACGCTTCAGCATTTATATGAAGCTACTGCACATGCGTACAAACTTTGCCTGATAAAAACACTTCAGGAAGTCTTTGTAGGAAAAGTTACTAGTCATGCATAATCTCCTTTTGACAACCTACAGCCCTGCAATGACTCCATCGTTGTATTGATATTTCTAAATGCAAGCAGTACTGGATTATGTTGCCAACAGTTTTTTACCAGCTTTTTTCTCATATGTTCACTATTATAGACAGAACAACTGCAGAGGCAGGAATCACACTCTCTTTTCTGCAAGTGCAGGGCATTTCTCAGACAATCACAAAGAGAAGCAGCCTGTTACTAGCATCCCTTTTATTACTCATGTATCAGCTCAGTTTAAAAAAGAAACAAAAAAAAGCAAACACTAAAGAAAACACTTCAGTTCATCCTGTCTTCAATTATCTTTTCTCCTTTTATTGCAAGTATTCAGGCCCACCATGAAATTGAGAAAATAGTCATATGGGCCTTATGGATTTTTATAAATCTTTCAGTGGTTTAGATTTTGAGGGACTGATCTATTCTCATTTGCTTTTATCTTTTAAGAAAATCTTCTTATACTCTCTTTTCCCTTTAGTCTCTTGTAGAAGAATATTTGTAACTAGTAAGTAAGGTCAATGCTTATATTTGAGTCTGCTGGGAGACATAACTGAAACTGTAAGCATTTTCAATTTGATGCTTATTTCTGTTGGTTAAATATTAGATCTACTTGTAATTAATGGGCAAATACCTCATTTTTAGGACAAAAAATGGATAGAAATACCAACAGCAAATAACTAGTTTAGCAAAGTTATTACGTTTATTATGGTACTGTCTTGATAGTCATTGTATCAGCTTTGTCCTCCCTGCAACTTAAGCTACCTATATAGCCCCATATTGCTTACACTTAGGTATAATTTAATTTAAGTTTAAATACCTATATTTCGATTCTATAATAGAAAATCTGGAACTGTAAAGAAAGAGAAAAGAAAGACTGATTTCCTTGAGGAACTGTTAATGTGGTCTCACTTTCTTGCAAGAATGTAGGAAATTTATTCAACTCGGTGGGAGTGTATTCCATCTGTCTAATGAAGAATCTGATTTTCACAAAGACACTGCAACTGGGAACCTGTTTTTCCTATATACGTCATTGACAAACCTTTCCCTGGGGAGTTTCTGAGACATAGAAGGACATGTTGCATAAAGGCAACCTCTTTACATTTTCCGTCATTTTATAGCGGATAAATAACTTGTCTAAGTTAAATGTCCCAAAATAGAAAAAAGTTTCAAATACAAATCCAAGCAGTTCTCGTAATTCTTACAAAACAAATGTCCTTTATACTTTACTGTGAATTTGTCCAATTCAGTAATCTGCTTGTGATTGTACATAACATATGTAAGAAATGATTTTTGCTTTTATATTGGGTGTTCAGACTTCCTAAAGCCATATTTGGGCACTGGTATTTTATTCTGAAAAACCTTTATTTTTAAAAAAAAAAAAAAAAGAAAAGAAAAGAAAAAAAGTAAAAATATTTCATTCCAATATTTATTGAAACTGCAATAATTTTGTTATTTCTTTTTTTGGCTTAGGGCTTATCCTAGCTACATTAAAAAAATGTGTCCTCATTTTATATCAATTGTAATATTTCCTTAACAATTTTAAAAGAAACATAGTGACTCAGGTAAGAATTTTCTAAAGTAGCTGCAGTACAGGAGCCTAAGTCTCACTGAACTAGCTCTGAAAATTTTACCCCAAGGCAGACAAACAGATTTGTCACTGCATATAGAGTAACAGTCTCATTTTAGTGAAATTCAGCAGGTTTGTATCTTTCTCCAGCACTTTTACAATAATTTGGACAATCCAGAATTTCAGCTGATGTAATACTGCCCCCTTTTATTAGAACTGGAAAACATGCTGGACTTCAAACATTTTTGTAGCTCAAGAAATTCTGTTTGTTTATGCTGCTAATTCCAATATTTGAAATTGCATGACAAGATACCTCCTAGGTAGCATATCACTCAGGGAATTCCCCAGTATTTTTCCAAGAAGTTCAAGGTGTTAATGATTTTTGCTTTTGTATGAATTTCATTGTCTTATGTGCTTGCACTGGTTTTCTAAGTCAGTGTATTTATAGGATAACAGGCACAGTAGGGCACAGTCAGCATTGTCTTTTTTTGTTTTTCTTGGTATTGTGAGGTCTGATCAGGATTTAGATGCATCTTTGGGTAGCTGAATGATCTTAATATCTCTCAGTCATGGAGAAGTGTTGCAGTGAATTTATGCTTTACAATTAGAACCTTAAAATGTAATTTGAAATTAAATTCAAAGCTGAGCATCTTGGAAAAACCAAATTAATCCCTAGATCTCCAACTATATCTTTTAAGGAGAAATATTTCCATTACAAACACAAGGAAAAAAATAAAAACACTGACTTTTAATATAACTCTGAAGCCTCTACTAAATCACCAGCTTTTGTAGATATCACAGGAAATAAAAACAGGCTCAGAAATTGTACCTGTACTTAAAGAAATGTTTTTTTCTGATCTGTATGTGTTTAGTGAAGAAGGTGATGGAAGTTGTAACTGCACATGCACAAAGAGGTCAAATACAGCCATAACACTGGTACTCAGCTTATAAGAGTTATGAGAGGAAAATACTATTGCTAACATTAGCCTCTGTAGAAGAACATAGCTCCATTATCAAGGCCAGGTTTGTAATGGGAACCAGGTGCAGAAGGCTGTGGGTATGAAATCTTGTCAAGTTGTTACTCAAATGTAAGAGATAGAAATAGTAAAGCTGCTCATGAAGCACCAACTTTCTGTCTGTATGTAACATACGATTCAGCCTTTAATTGTCCACATGCTATTGCTCGAATACTACTATTATGCCTAAATATTCATACTCATGCCTTCCAGTATACCTTTTTTTTTTTTTTTAGATTTACTTTGTATTCTATGTGTAGAAATCCATACAAATAATGTGTTTGAAATTTACACATTAAAAATGCATGTTCACTGAAACTGTGGAACTGACAGCGCAAAGACAAAAAGAAACAGTGCAAAATCTCTGGCATATGTAGGTCATCTAAATTTACAGCTAAGTTAGCTTTGGTGCCAGCTTACCATGGATCTAGCTTTGCAACTATGGAAGAATTTGCTGTGTAGACCTCTGTTTGCACACATTTTGCTCAATTACCTTACTTTTCAAAATTGTCTTGATAAAGTTGGTAAGTTGTGCATTTCTGTTCCATTGTATTAGATGTGTGCTTAAATACTTAGTCTTTCAAATTATGTACAGGCTGATTAAAATAGAATCTAAATTATTTGTCTATTGATTAAATGATCAAAATAAATTAACAAAGTGAAAAATATGCAATCTTTGCAGAGTATAACTCATGGAAACTTTATTGGACCATAAATTAAAGGAAAAGTTTAAGTCCAGTAATTATATACATATGTAAGTAATTAAAAGAAAATACACCTAAACATAAAACCCCTATATTAAACATTATTATTTGAATAACTATAAACACATATATAATATATGCATACACTGTATAGTGAAGAAACTTCCCATATTAAGTGGTGTTTTAAAGTTATTCATGCTTTCAGTTCAATCACAAGAGTGCTTGGCAATAAAATCTTATTTTCAGGAAAGAAACCAGCACACTGCTTTGATATTAATAGCTATTTTTACATTTGACTGTTGGATACTAGATTTTTTACCACTAACTACGCTTAATAGTATGCTTTTATGATTGCTGAACACAACTATGGTTTTTTATTTCTGTTGCCAGGTCTACTTGAGGGGCTTGCCTTGCTGCAGGTTTTAGACTTTATTAATAAAGATGATGATGATGATGATAATAATTATTAATAATAATAAAGGGGATTTGGGCCCTTTCTCCTATTGCCTTTCCAGTTAAAAAAAAGTGCCAAATATACTGCTTATTGTCTCACATGGGGTATTTCCTCTGAAAAGGATAAAAGCTTTGCCCTACTTTGGTCTTCTCCCTTAAATCTTGGAGCAACAGAAAGTCCCAAAGGAAAGAATTAGATTAAAATGGGTCCCAAGAGTGAATGATGAAATATTCGCACAAACCAACAAGGATAATTTTTCCCAACGGATGATGTTCTGCCACAAAGGATAGATGTGATGACTGTAACAGCATAATGATTGTATCTTATGTACATTTCTTGAGCTACTCAAGAGACTTTGCAGGTATATACTAAAAGGTATGCCATGTTTATATTGTGCTTCTCCACAAAACAATACTGATAGGTTGAAAATTATTGTTCGAACATAAATTTGCTAGGACAGGAATTTATTCACTAAATAAAATTCTGAGTCAGAAAGGCAATTGCATGATCCTATAATGTCAGTTCTTCGATTGTCCTGAGAACTACAGAATATATTTGCATATTATTTCACACTTAGACACAGGCAGAGACATCCACAAAAGTTACAACCATTTATTTCTCAGCTCTGTGTATTCTTCTAAGTATATTCATAAGAATGCATTGCACCAATACTACTTTCTCTGGTAATTCATTGCTTTCTAAAATTAAAAATGTTTCCTGTTTCTCAAGTATCCAATAGGTAGGATAAACTGAAATACATTCCCTGTTCTTTAAGGATAGTTACTCAGCTGCCTGTTTGTGGGTTATATGCTACTTTGTGTTGTCTTGTTTTGCTTCAAACAAAAGAATAAGCATTCTAGCAGGTAAAATTGTCTTCCTTTATGTCATGAAAAGACATATGGTATTTGCAAATGTTTGTTTGAAATCTGATTAATGGAGTTTGACCATGCTTATTTCTTTGTTTTCTTTTCACAAATATTCATGCAAATGGATCTTTATTTCTATGCATGTATTTGCCCATGGACATTTGTGCACAATTACGCATTTCCTGTTTATGCGTAAATTGCTCACCTCCTGTTCACAAAAAATACAGGCTTTGATACAGCACCCACTTCAAGCTCCATGCTGACCAAATGAGAAATGCAATATCAGGGAGATCTTTCAGCCCCTGACACAGTGTCAGTGGTAATTATAGATCCTTACAGCAACTCTGTGAACTCACAGCAATTTAATCTAGGAATCCTGCAGGCCTTGCTGCACTATACTTTAGCACTGCCATCTTTCAGCATTGGTATGCCAGAGGCAGGCTCATAATTTTTTCTGTGGCATTAAAGCTAATGGATGCAAGAGTTCATAGATAGAAGTAAAGGCTTTCCTGAGAGGTCTTCTGGCTGAGAGAATTCCCAGTTGCTTTATTTTCAGGTAATACAAGGCAATGTTGCAATACTTATCACTGAGTCAGGCATTGAAAACAATATAATTTGTATTAGGTGACCAACTACAGCATAAACCAGAAGCAGCAAACTATTGAGAATTTAAGTGCATAGTTCATGCATAACTCAAAAGTTACATTGTTAGAACACTGACATGTTACTCATACATGTGTAGAAATTGCTGATCCCTCAGGGTTACTTTGAAAAGATAAGAAAGAATATATTTGTTGGATAAATTTTTCACTGCATATAGATTGTCCATGTCTAGTCACATAATACTAACTCCATAAACAGGTCTATCTCAATTGTAAATGTGTAACAGGGTAATAAATGATATTCAACATCAGATTACTCATACTAAAATCATGTGCAAGTCATAATAAGCTGTTATAACACTATTTTAAAACCTAAAGTATGCCTAACCCACAAGTTGAACATGCCCAGCTTACACCCTGAAAATCTACAGACAACATTAATTTGCCAGTATTTCACTTTTATGCCTGTGGCCTCTAACATGTTGCAAATGCTTCTATAAGAAAGGCTGGAAAAACATATCAAATTTCTGTTCTCTTCCACTTGCTGACATTCATTAACTGAGGGAGAACAGTGAGACAAGGTTTTGGAAAGATCTCCTCTTCACCTCCACCCATTCCAAAGCAATTTATTAAACAGCCAGTAAGAGAAATGAACACTTGTGGTTTAATGTCAGACCCATGTTGATCAGTAGCTAGGTTCATGCCTTCACTGTTATCTTGCCAAAGGCTTCTTGAAATAGCAGGCAGCGGATGCATTCTTATCACACTGCCATTTTCTTTGCACCCTTAAGTTCAATTGCAAAGTTGCAATTTCATTATATGGTTCCTTTTCAGACGAGCTATCTTTATATTAATGCAAATTCTTGTTTAGCGCATCTTACTTTTACATGCCTCTTCCCTTGAACACTGCTATATTTTGGATGCCAGTACAAATAGAAGCCATCGCTGGGAGAATTTGTATTAGAACTGTACACAAAGTGATTCACCAACGCATCATGCACTGTAAAACTTCTTGGTCTGTCAAGGGTTCAGCAGACTGTCAAAACATTCAGCTAATAGCTCCTTGCCAGAATTCTGTTCCTTGCCTCATGCCACTGAAACTGTTTGTATACTCATGAATAAGATTAGGTTGTATGGCTGCACTCTTCCTTAGAAGGGATTCCCCTTTATCGAGGGTTTGCCTGCATGACCTTTTCATAACTCCTGTACTTTATTTTTCAGTATCACGCAGATCATACTACATCATGCCAAATGTCTCACTGATGAAGCGTGTGTTAAATCTTTGTTTCCTTTCAGAAATAACCCAAAACTTACAAATACAAGAAAGATATTTTCCTCCAAAGTTTGCCCTCATACTTTCACCTAAGGTTTATTTCTTCTCATTCTTGGCTAGGGACGTGTTGAGTTAATATTCAGTTACAGACTGACAATATATACACTGGGATACCTATAAGTTTGCTGCACTAAATAGCATGCTCTGCTATACAGAATTTCCAAACCATTCAGTGCAAAAACCATCCGTAGTTTATCAGTATATACTCTTTACCACGGACAGACAGGCAGAAGTAATGAACTGCAGTATGGGAAATCTGTAGTGAGTGTATGAGTTATCTTATAAGGGAAGGAGGTGATGTGTACTACTTCCTTGGTTTATCACGTGATTTGCCTTTATCCATGCCATGTTACTGTATCTACCTCAGAATACACGTTATGGGAACATAAGGAATCCAGTTAAAAGGGAAAAAAGGGCACTCAGTTTCCTGTTTATGATGCCACTGAAGTTCTCCTAATGTAAGGCATTTGCTATGTTAGGGATGAATTTCATCATGTGCGCCTCTCTGAATCAGCACCCACGTTACTTATTCATCCTTAAACTGTTCTGAGATTCCACTTATGTTGTATTAGGAATGCTCTGAATGTAGTGCAGACTATGGTTTAAGTAGTGGAAGTCTGTATCATTCTATTATCGTGAGAGAGCAGGAAACTGTCTCGCAGTGTTTGCAATGATCTGCTAGCTTGGGTCTCCTTTCCTTTTCTCCCTGCTGCTGCTCTTCCCTGCTACTTATACTCACTGTGCTTTTGCTAGGACTCTCATAGTGTTTCATGAAAACATCATCCTCATATTGCTGTTGTATCATATTGCTGTTGTATGCCACATCTTAATTAATTAATAGACTAGCACATGATTTCCACAGTAGAACTCCCACTAACATCTTGTATGGTGAAAAGTGAATATTATTTCATGTATTTTTGCTGTATAGTGGATATGTTCTCTGTACAACTCCATTCTTTTTGCCAAATCTGCCTTGGGTTTGAGTTCATAACAAAGCTAAACACGGAACATTTCCATAAGCAAGATACACAAGTTATCATGTTTTTGATTGCTTGGAGTAGCAAAGGAATAGAGATAAAATTGAAAACTGCATTGTCAGTTAATCAGTCACGTTAATTTTTTAGTATTTCTATTTTGTTAGTGATGACAGAGCTCATTTAGGATTAGACCCTTTTAGGCTGTGCTTTAAATCAAACCAAAGCAGATATAGTTCATGAGATGAAGATCATTAACAGATTTGAAAGGCAAGCACTATCTAGGTTCTATACACTGCCTCTCCAGCGTGAAGAGGTTCTTGGCAACCTGGTCTGCAGCTCACTTACCTCTGAAGGACATAACTATTTGAGCAACTCTGCTTTACAAATGGCAAAACATGGCTCTGAAAACAAAAAAGTCCCCACTCCTCTTTTATTAATAAACTCCAGTGAGTGAAAACTCACTGAGTTTTCAACCTGACCCCCAGAATAGCTGAATCAGAAGATTTAAAGGATTGTGAACTGTTTGTGTTGGGAGCCAGTAGGTTGGAAGGTGAGGAATGGGACAGAGCTTCACTGCTACATGCAGTGAAACTGTACATAGAGTGTAACTCAGAGTAGCAAATGAGAGTGAGGGAAAGCAAAGATAATAATATAAAGATCCTATAGTTTGCATGTTGAGAAATACAGCCAGATAGCTCCAGACTGTATAGTTCTTTCCTGCCTTTTGGCATCATCCCTTTCAGTTCTCCTAATATATAATAATTTGAAATTCTTCTTACATCTCTCTTTCTAAACCCTAAGATGTAGCAAACCTAAGACTTGCTGTTTGCATTCTTCTAATATCAAAGACTCTTATCCCACTGGGGACCTTAGCCATAGGAGACGTTTGAGGGAGGCGGAAGAGATGTTTTTCTTCCTCTTTAGCTGCTCCAGGAGGTTGGAGGGTGGAGAGGGGAGAGGCAGCAGACTATAGATTTTAACATTCAAAATGGAGGCTGGGATGTGTTTGATGCCTGAGTCTGACATACTGCTGCTTATCACTGTTTCTTTTAGCTTGATGTGGCACCAGGATTGGAGCTGGGTGGAGGTTAGTACCTGATGATGCAGAGTACCCACTCTCTAAGGGAGTCAGGGAAGGGAGCGGACAGCCTGTTTTTGCAAAAGTCCACACCCTAGAGATATCTTGTCCCATGTAGTAAGCAGTAGAAGGGTATTTTTCTTTACATTTTAGATCTGTGTTACAGATATACAAGATTTATTTAGTCTACAAATTAGCTGAGCAGGAGAATTAGCTAAACAGAGATGGATTTAAAGATCAGCACAATGAAGCAAGATTAAAAAACCCTTTCCATCTGAATTAATGAATTTCAGGCTGCTTTTCATAAAATAGTTTTTCAGAAGTCATCTGTGAAGCCTTGTAAAAAGAATTTTTAAAGGTAACTTAATGGGATGGAGAAAAGGTTTAAAATTATCTACTGGGGCTGTTACAGGAGATATTAAATATTGATTTATCTAGGAGTAAGAATCATACTAAAGAATGAGGCTTGTAGTCAGATCAATTTATCTGGAATATGAACTGTATGGCCATATTTAGTACAATGTCAACATGAATCTTAAGCAAGTGGATGTGAAAGGTTGAGCATTAAATCTAAATCTATTGGCTCTCCAAATCTTCAATTAAAAAATATATCTTAACAGTTCAAACCAAACTGTTCCTAAATGTTTCAGGTGGTTTATATTAAAAAATGCTTCATCTAGTCAGTCATACTGTATCATAACTCTCTCCTGTGTATCTTGTTGCAACTAGGAACAAAAATCCATAGTTCAAAGCTTTTCCAAATCTTAAAGTTCTTCATACTTCAAACTCTCTCAAAAACCCAATGTAAATCGTTCAAGTAATCTGGCAAATAACACTGTAAGCAATTTTCTGCTACTTGCCACTGCTACTGCAGTGCCAAGCTTTTGGTCATAATATAAAAGTTGGCTCAGATTGTACTTAGCCAACTAAAACTGATTATGTTCCCTTTTCAGACAGAAATAGATATCATTATGCCAGCTACTGGTACTGGCTAAAATATTTTTCAGTATATATAAGTGTACATAGATCTCCAGTAGGAAATCCTTTATCCAAGTGTGACATCAAAGCAGTATGTCTCAGATAATTTAAGCGTTACATTTGCTTTTGTTTGTACTGTTTTCTTTAAACATATTAATCAGACAAGAGCTTTAATGTTCCATGACTGAAAAATCCATCAAACAGATTTACGGCAGAGGCAGTGTGGCATAACAGCCAGTGGACTGGCCTAATGTTCAGAAATCCTGGGTTCAGTTCTCCACTTAATCATTGACTTTCTGGGTAACCAGAAGATAATAATTTCCCCTCTCTGTGCCTGCAGATACAGTTACCAACCTCCTTTTTGAAATTATTGGGCTACTACTATGTGCAGTGGTAGGTATTACAATTGTCTACATATATAATAGTAGAAAGCTCAAAAATACCAATTGCTT
>JBCJKH010080402.1:0-20119 GCA_039877255.1 Loriculus beryllinus
GTGTAAACACTCACAGGTTCCTGGCGGTTGAGTGTTAGGCTTTTCAACCTTATTGTTGCCTGAACATATGTTTTCCAAAACACTTGTACAGTAACATTCTGCATTTATGTAGCACCTAGTTTTGTTGTAGCACTGAAAATATTGTGGAACTGTTAATTAAAATCAAAATGCAACACGTAAATCACCTAATGAGGTTTAAGAAATATGATAAATTCTTTTTGCATGCATAATAATATGGAACTGTATTAGTGGTGTTGTGCTTGATGGAACTGTTAAATAATACGTGTTGTGGTAGATTACCTTAATGCCTTGGGTAATAAAACAGAATGTAGCAGTTCCAAGATTTCTCCTGGGTGTAATTTACCGCAGACATATGTTCTTCATCACTGTTTCCAGCAGAATGTTGCAAATTGGAGGGGAAACAGAATAGACCCAAACATAATGGAAAATGATGCTTTTCAACAGAACGCTGAGTTTGGAGCATTTCTGGGGGGGTCCTTTTGGCAGCTGTTAAAAAAGATGCTGTACAATATTGTATTTATTTTATCATCTTATCAGTTCATCAGGTTTAGTAAATGTCCACACAGAGCTGTGTACAACTGCAAACGTATGCACAAGTAATGCTCATACAGCCGCAGAGCAATTAGAAATCTATTTTTTCAGCTGCGCCGTTCTCTCTTTTTCATCTGCAGATCTCTGTGGGAGCTTTGTAGAGCAGATCTGCCTTTCATGGTGTGCTCTGGAGGCCAGGAGGCCAGCCCCGGGCACTGCTGGGCTGGGGGGCCGCCAGCCCCGCCACCCACAATGCAGTACAGCTTGTTGGGCTGTAGGTATTGGTTGCACCCTCTCAAGCGTAAGTGTGATAGGAGCCCTCTCGTGCCAGGAGCTGCTGTTTATCAGCTTCTAAAATCTGATATTTTTTTAATCAGAAAGTGTATTTCTGGACCTTTTCCTTGTTTTTTCTAAATTCTGTATGTTGAAGTGCAGGCATTGCTGTATGGGGTTAGACACATGGTGTCATCGCTGCATCTGCTTCTGATTGTCCTCAGCACACGATTCTTGGAGAAGCTGTTGCACACTAATGAAGTTATGTGCTAATGAAGGTATCATTACCTTACTGCTAGCATGGCCTCAGTATCATGAATCCTAAAATTAATCCCCATTTCACAATCAGGATTGTCGTTCCTGGATGGGATGGCCAGTTTCCTCAGAGGACAGACACGCTCGCTGTTTTTTACGGTCTTGGCCTCAATGCTATGAGTTTCATAGAACCACAGGTTTGGGTTGGAAGGGACCTTTAAGCTCATCCAGTTCCAACCCCCTGCTATGGGCAGAGACAACTTCCACTAGACCAGATTGCTCAAAGCCCCTGTGTCCAACCTGGCCTTGAGCAGTGCCAGGGATGGGGCAGCCACAGCTTCTCTGGGCACCCTGTGCCAGTGTCTCAACACCCTGACAGGGAAGAATTTCTTCCTAATGTCTAATCTAAATCTTCCCTCTACCCTTGTTTGGAGCAGTAATTTCCCAAACCTGATAATATCATGGGTAGGTTGATAAGAAATTAGGTCCTTGGTGGAGGTAGCCCCTTTAGAGTGGACTGAATTTACCAGCCACCATGTGTAGGAGAGGACTTCCCCAGCTTCAGAGCGGAGGTGGAGCTCAGGTAGTCAGGCTGCCAGTAGGTTTAGTGGATAGGGATCAGCTCCCTACCAGAGTGAAGGTTTGTAGGTGTTATGGTTTAACTCTGGCTGGCAACTGAGTCCCACACAGCCATTCACTCACAACCAGCACTCTCGGTGGGATGAAGAACACAATTGGAAGAGTAGAAGTGAGAGATCTCATGGGTTGAGATGAGGACAGTTTAATAGGGAAAGGAAAAGCCATGCACACAAGCACAGCAAAACAAGGAATTAATTCACCATTTCCCATCACAGGCAGGTGCTCAGCCATCTCCAGGAGAGCAGGGCTCCATCACACATAACGGTTACTTGGGAAGACAAACACCATCACTCTGAACATCCCCCCTTCCTCCTTCTTCCTCCAGCTTTATATGCTGAGCATGATGCCATATAGTACAGGACATCCCTGTGGTCAGTTGGGGTCAGCTGTCCCTTCTGTGTCCCCTTCCAACTCCTTGTGCACCCTATTTGCACAGCCTACTTGCTGTGGGGTGGTATGAGGAGCAGAAAAGGCCTTGGCTCTGTAAGCACTGCTCAGCAGTAACTGAAACATCTGTGTGTTATCGATGCTGTTTCTATCCCAAATAAAAAACAGAGCCCATACCAGCTGGTATAAAAAAAATTAACTCTTACCCAGGCAAAACCAGCACAATGGGCTAAACTGTTTATATTTAAAGTTCATGGAGTGGGTTACAGAGGGTGGGGGAATACCTCAACACATCAAATAGCTAAATGTTCTGAATGTCCAGACAGGCTTCTCTCTGGAATAGTGATTCTTCTAGTCCCTGATGCTAAAGGGTTGTTTCATGCCCAGTGTTAGCAAGACAGTTTTACACTCCTGTTGGAACTGGGAAGGCATCTTCCCGCCAGGTTAGGCTTTTCTTGCATAATTACAGGCTGTGTTGTTAGGGGAATCTGCTCTGTCCCGTAGCCTCTTCAGTTATAATTGCTGCTCTATAGTGAAGGCAAGTATCAGGCATGCCACTGGGTATGGTTTATGTAGAGTTAAATCTCCTGTGATGTAGACAGGAGCTGTGCATGCTGGTGTGGTGTGGCAGTGCAAACTTCAAGCCTGCTGCTGTCATCATGGACACGCTACAAAGAAGGAAATCTTTCTCATAGGATAGCTCCAATCAAATGGCAAAGAGAAAAATAATCTCAGATAATGGCAGTGTTTCTTTCTCTTCCTGCCATGCTCCCTGTGTCTCCCTCAGTCATGAGGAGGTGGTCTTTGCCCACAGAGCCCTCTCAGGCTAGCATGCAGATAAGGCACAGTTGGAATCATGGAATAGTTAGGGTTGGAAAGGACCTTAAGATCATCTAGTTCCAACCCCCTGCCATGGGCAGGGACACCTCGCACTACTGGACAAGAAAATGTGGTCTCTGTTGATAGAGCTAGGTAGCTTCGTCCTGCCACAGTGCAGTCACTATTACTGCAGCGAGAGGAAACCCAGGCCATTTTGTCATCAAGTCTGAAGTGGGAGTTGGATGTTCAGGACGGTTTTTTCCTGTTGTCCCAGCTGATTTTATAAACACTTAAAATACCCCTCTATGACTGGCAGAGGGTGTGTGTAAGATGACCTCCTGTTGTTGGTTTCTCAATGTGTTTTGGACATGATGCAGTGGAAAGTATTTGTGATCCAGCAGTCCCAAAGAATGGTGGACCTTATATTCACCCTGTCAGGAGCACTGGGAGGACATGAGCAAAGCTGCTGCCTGGCCATGTGAGAGGGGCTGCATAGGGAGCTCCTGCAGTTTCCTTAACCCTGAGATGCTGCCACTGCTGCAACACTTCAGTTCTTTGCTTCATGGTAACAGATCTGAGGTAAAAAAGATCACTTCAGGTGTCCCAGGATGTTAGTCTGACTTAAACAACAGCCACGGGGAGTCATGGGGATTGTTTGTGACCTCTCAGCAAAAATGGGAGAAATAGGGTATACACCAAAGCAACAACGTGCTCTGCCTTAGCCACTGACTGCCAGTGGAGAGTATGTGTCCTGATTTTTGTCAGCTCTCCTTAGAACCCTGGAGCTCTCCCAGACCTCAGTATTTTCTGTGACTTTTCTTAAGGCTTTTTCCCATTTTTGTTCAAGATCTGTGGGCAGCAAGTGAGAGACAAGCGAACCGAATCAGCAGTCTCTGGTTTCAGGCGTTGTGTCCCTGCCAGGGTGGAGTCCTGGGCTGTTTCTCAGCTGGGAAACAGAGAGGGATTTCTAGTGAATTGTTCAGGAGTAAAATTGCAGTACTGTTCTGGATTAATTGATATCTACATTTGCATAGCCATATTTTTATAGGTATTAAAAATGTGGGGCATACAATAAAAATCAGTGTTAAAAAGCTATGGTCCTAAAGGTGAGAAAATCGGGCTGCTTTGTACACATGAAGGGATATTTGTTTGGATTTCATGATGTCCATTGAAATATATGTTAGAACACAATCCCAATGGAAGCACAGTGGTGCTGGGACTTTGGGTTTTTTTTTTAACTTCATATGTTGCCTGTTTATTTTGTCTGCAGCACCTGGTCTCAGTTGGCTCCAAACTGGATGGTAATTTTCATGGAAGTGTTTATAACATGAAGTCTTTTCTTTTTTTTGCCTTTTTAACATGAGACATGTGCCTGCAGCTCTGCAGGCCGCTGTCTCCCTGCCAACTTAGCGGGACAGCCAACTGCAACAGGAAACTGATATGGTGCAATTTCCATTAATGATCTGTATTCTTTTCCAGCATGCAAATTTAATAGCATTTAGGAGATGCTTTTAACATCAAATGTCTCTTTGCTTTAAGCATAAAATGAAAACAGAAGCTGCTGTAGAATCAGGCAGCTTTTTAAAGAGTACTTTTACAGGTATGTGGCATGGTTAAATCCTTTTTTCGTCTTTCCATACAAGTCACTTCCTTGCAAAACCGAGTTTTGGCATATTGTGAGATTATGAGTAAATTCTTGCTGGTTTGCAGACTACACCCAGCCTGGCAAACCCAGAATGCTGAAATATCAAATAACTGTCAAATTAGAGAAAAAAGCAAGACGAAAGAGCAACAACAAAAGAATTCTTATTTGTAGTCACCCATATGGCAGAAAACTGATGAGATTTTGGGGGGGTTTCTTTTTCTTTTGCACGCAGACACAAACGTTAGGGTGTTTGCTGTAGTTAGCTTGCTTACACTTGAATATCTTCATGTAAGAGTTTCTAAGTATTCTATTTTAATTCTTATCAATTTAGTATGTGCTATAACTGCCACACCTGTGTTGGATTGATGGCACAAGGACAGACTGCATTGCTTCCACAGAGGCCAGGAGGCATAACTGTCAGCTTTAGATGTTTCTAGTTGTTGTCTTCAGCTCACTGGTGGTGGTAATACTCTTCTGCTTACCATGAAATTTTATCAGCAGTGAATTCTGTCCTTTGAATTTTGGGCATGTCAGGCTAGTGATCTTCATGTATTTTAATGATGGTGCAATATTTTGAGAGCCAGTATTTCAAGAAGCAGTCAAGCCCAGATGTAACATGGAATCATATGTCTCTGCATTACTGCAGCGTTAAACCAAAGAAATCTCTTGAATAATTGGTCAGAACTGGTCTTTTGTCACAGGATCACAGAATGGTTTGGGTTGGAAGAGACCTGAAAGCTCATCTAGTTTCAAACGCCCTGCCATGGGCAGGGATACATTCCACTACACCAGGCTGCTCAAAGGTTCATATGACCTGGCCTTGAACAGTGCCAGGGATGGGGCATCCACAACTTGTCTAGGCAATCAGCAGTGGTTATTTTAGCATCTTAACAGCAGAGCCAGGAATATAAAAATTACATTGAAACGAATTTCTAGAATTTAATTTGGGCAATTTATGGCTTAAATACACATCATTTGCCCATGCAGTTTACGAGTCAGCATGCCCTGATTTCTCCTTCTTCTTCTCAAGCTTTGGAGAGTCATGGATTTTGGCTCTGCAAGTCTTCTGTTCAGTCGTTCATTATAGTCAAGATAATTTGATTTCACATACATTTTAAGAGTCAGGTTCCAGTTCGGTATAAATCAGTTTGAAAACACAACACTCCTCCTGCTTACAAAGTCCTGAGATCAAGTTTAAGGGAAGGATCAAACTGTTGTAATGTTATCTGTGGATCATTTCTAACATAAGTAGATAACCAGGATTAAATATTTTTATTAATCTGTCAGCTTTGCTAATACAACTCTCTTGTGGTCTTGAATTTTAAATCAACAGGGAGAAGGTGCTCTCATAGTCCCTTTCTCCCTATTTGTTCTTGTTTAGTTTAAAATTTTATAGTTGAGTAAATGTCCCCTCTGGTGGTTCAAGTTCAGGTCAAGTTACGTTTTGCTGTGACCCTCCTGGTCTCTTTTGCAGACACTGGGACTATGGTCTGTCAAGACAGGAAAGTTCACAGATCACAGCCTAAGGATTTCCCCCCACCGCTTTACTTTCTTGTATATCCTTTTGTCAGGCAAGGAAAGTAATGTTTGTAAAATTGGATTGAGAGAGCTCTGTTAACTGAGAGTTCTGTGTAAATAACAGTGATATTTATGCCTACACCATTTTAGAAAGCCTTATGCTGAGGCTAGTTTAGAACCAGATGTCTGATTCTCTTTCAATTTCCCATTTTCTTCATTAAAATAAACATTATTGTGAAAATAGTTGCCTGATGAGAGGTGGCAACGGCCAGTCATACCCAATTAGATACACTTGTTCAACGAAAAACAATACAAATATGTATTTGACTCGCATGAATTTGTGTTAATGTGGGGAATGTGTGAATACAATGTGTGAATGTTCCTGGTTTATTCAGATCTCCTTCTTCAGGCTTTTGTTTTGGTGCTGTCTGTGCATATTTGTTTTACAGATCTCTGTACGCCATGTGTATTGGTGTAGTGCCCAAGACTTTAGAAAAAGAATAGAGGGAGAAATACGTGGCGTTAGAGTTACAAAACAGTCTCTGGGAAATGCTTATAGCTATGGTGAATTGCTGCTGTCTGCTTGCCAAGCAGAGCTACCTAGATGGCAACTTCTTTCTTTTCTTTTCCAAATACCAATGTGTCTGTACTCAGGAGACTCCCTGGTGGTATGTCATGATCCTGGCAGGAATTCTGCCTTTCTTCTTTTAAGATCTTGAGCAATTGGAGAATATAGAGACATGGCAGAGGCACTCCTGTGTTTTCTTAAGGGAGGCTTATTAGAGTGGAAGCTGTAAAAGAGAAAAACCTAATAAAATAAAAGTTTATAAAGAGCCTTGCCTAACAGCAGATAAGAATTGGGAGCTGAGAATCTGATTCTTAATTTCTTCACCGTCTTTTTCTCTTCTGCCCCTTTCTGCCATCTTCTGCGTACTCTGCTCACATTCCAGCAAATCCTGTTTGCTGAGGAAGAAATGGCAGAAGAAAGAGTAGGTGCTAATCAACTGCATCCGTATCTTAATGTTGTTCATACTGAGGAGTTGTAATTCTGGTATTTGTTAACTTTTGAGTGGTTTCCTTAACAAACTCACTATCGATGCTTCCAACATAATTTCTGAAGTAAGCAAACCAAACACTGAAAACCTGAAACAACATTTCAACTGTAGAGATTGACACTTATTTTTCTGGCAAGTTCAAATAATTTGGCTGCACATTGTAGCTGTCTGTTGCTCTCACTAGTGAAGTGATCAGTGCAATAGGAGGTTTTCTTCCAAATGGACCAAATGTTTACTTATGGGTAAACATGCCACGTATGCTCTGCAGGTATTTGGTAGCACCAGAGTACTGAATTAGAGATTTTCTGCCTTTATTCCTTTAGGTTCTTTAGTCTCTTCATGCTACAGCTCTTTTCCTCCGCCATCCATCTCATATTCTTCCCTGTCCATCTGTTTTTACATCTGTCCCCAATTCCTGCCTGCTGCCCTCGTTCTTCCCTCTGCCTTTCCATCACCCACATGGATCTGGTCTGCCCTTAGCTCCTTGCTGCACTTCATTTTTTTTGTCCACCTCCTAAATCTGCCTTTGATCTGCCCAGGGGCCCACCTGGAGGCTGTCTCTCACTTCTGCTGCGTTCATGTATGTAAAGTATCTTCCTACACTTGCTTATTCCTAATTTCAGGTCAAACATTTATGGTGGGGAGACTTCAGTGACCAGTTGTATCCCCAGGTGAAAATGCCATATTCTTACTCTCCGACTCATAGATCTCCTCAGTTCCCGAGAACAAGCTTCTTTAGAGCAGTTCCCTCCACAGCTGGTTACGAAATTCAGTTTTAAAAAGGAAAAACATAAAAATAAAATCAAACAAAGGCATTAAGCTTATTTTTGTACAGCCTTCTAAATCCCCTCTGTTCCTACATTACTCCCTGAAACACTTACCTGTACCACTCAGGGATGGAAGTAGAGCATGCTGGGTTTGTTCCACTACCCTAGTTTAACCCGGGTTTAAAATAGAAACCTTGTCTGTTTGTCTTCTTTTTATGGCCAAGAAAAAGACGTTTTCAACAAGTTTAGTTGAGTGCCTTGAACCAGCCTTATGAAATACTTGTCTCCGTTCCCGAGGTTGAGAACCACTCTTCCCCAAGTTGGTTATGTTCATATGGAGCAGGCATACCTGCCTGGCTTCTGACGTGTCTACAGGGAGCCACAATAGGATGGGGACAGTCAGTGCTCAAGCTGCTCCTGGGGCTTTCATCAGTAAAGGTCAGGTTGCAAAGGTTAGATGTTGCTTTATTTCTATTCATAATAATTCATTTGTGCTTTTTTATTTGCTTCACATTCTGCAGATCCCTTCTTTCTTCAGAAATAGTCTTACATTGAAAGTTAATCTCCTTTCACTGGCACTATTCTTGTCTAAAGGTTTGGATATTTTACTTTGAGTTGATGGCCCATAAGTTACATTCATGGTGGTTCTTTCTCACTTCTTGAGTCTTAGACAGCATTTCTTTGTGCAGAAAATCCACATTTCTCCGGCATATATTTCAAGAAACAAGAATCACAGAATCATAGAATGGGTTGAAAGGGACCATAAAGCTCATTTAGTTCCAGCACCCCTGCCATGGGCAGGGACACCTTCCACTAGAGCAGGCTGCTCAAAACCCCATCCAGCCTGGCCTCGAACGCTTCCAGAAATGGGGCATCTGCGACTTCTCTGGGCAAAGAATATGTATAAGTGGTAATACATGCTCATTTACAGCTGGTTTTATGAGACAAGAAATTAAAATCTTCGTTATTTTTGCTTCCATTTTCCATGCACATTTACCATGCTGGCAGATAGGCACACTGGGAATGCATCATGCCTTTTATTTTGCAGCAAGTGGGCGTTTCTGCAATGCACATGTCTCTTGTCTAACTAACTGTCAGTGTCCCTGGGTTTGAGGTGCCATCCTGTATGTTGCCTGTCCAAATAACTCCTGCTGGTCTCTTTCTTGTAGTAGTAGATGGAGTGGTTTGGTTTGTTTTTCCTTGTAGCAGCTGTGGTTGTTGGACTTAATATCTATTTGATTCTAGTATATTTGCTAGTATCTCATTCCTGGTTTCAAGGAGATAAATCGGGATGAGTCATAGAGCACTTATTCCCAGAGATAGCTTCAGCAATCAAAAAGGGACCATGAATACTTCAGGCAAAACTACTAGATATTAGCCATAGATGGAATGAAGGTCACTGGTTTTTGTTATTTTTTACCCTCCCTAAGTAGATGAAGTTCTCTTCAAACAGACTGCAGAAATACCAATTAGTGTGCTTCATTCTGAAATGTAATCAAATTTAAAATGTAAAAAATCCCTTTCGGCTACAGTATAATCAGGCCCTAATTATGAAAGGCATATGTTCCTCTCCATCTTGCTTCCCTCCACCCATGTAGATAATTGTCCCTCTTGAATGATTTCTTCTTTGTGAAAATCTTTGTGACGTTCTACTCCTGGTTTGCTCAAAGCAATGCTGTTATCTGGTGCATTAGGTTTGTGTCGTTGGATACTCACAGGGTAATATACAATATAGTTACACTGATTACTTGCTATTTCATGTGTCATCTGTGTTTTGGAATATCTCAAAGCTTGTCAGTCTTCCACTGGGGATTACATCATTTTGGGGGTCTCAACCATTCTGAAACAAAAGCATACTTCAGTGGTAAAGTATGTATGCCTGGACAGCTGGCGGTCTTTCAAGGCTCCAAAGTTGACACAGTGTTAGTCTCAGAGAAATGTATTTTCTTCTGTTCATAGTAACTAAACAATTATTTCCATGCTTTTTGTTTACTTTTTTTTTTTTTCCCTTTCTTAATGAAGGGTTTTCTTTACAGATGGTGATTTCTGACATAAAATGCATTTCTCTGTTTTTTCCCAGCCATTGCAGGGTTTATTCTGGGGTTGTGATTTTGGTTTCTGCATGGTCTGTGAATGTTTTGGCAATGGTCAATCCAAATTAGTAATTGTTTCTTTAGTGGTAAGCCTGATCTTCTTTGAAATGTGCAGGTCTGTTATTAGCTTGTCTTTGTTCCAGGGGCAGACCTTTAGGGAGAAAGTCACGTGCACCTGCTAAGCTGCCTTATCCCCTACTGAATTGTAACAACCAAATGGTACCACAGACCATCACCTCATCACATAAGCACCCCTTATGTTTTAAAGGCTTCATAATGGTTGAGCTAAAAGACAGCTTACTGCACTAGGGCAAATTTTATCGCAATATCCACTATATAAAATAACTTCAGAACTGGTAGGAGAAGATGCTAGAAAAAAAAACCCAGCAATGCAGAATTGGAGCAAGACGTTGCCATGTGTGTACTTAGTGGAGATATTCATGCTGTTCCTACTATGTTCGGTTTAAAAGATACTTGCTGCATTTAACTTGTTCCGAGGAAAACCTGTCTGGCAGACTACCAGCTCCCAGCTTTTATTTCAGTATCTGAATTCCAGGCTTGTGCTCTGGTGGGTCCTGTTTCGGTACCAGCTTCTGTAGTTGGGCTCAGCCACAGACTGGCAAATCCTCCTTTGGGAACTGCTGCATTCAGAGGTTCTGTGTGAATCTCTTTCATAGATCAACTAGCTAAGAATGTAGCCAAAGTGAAACAGCTGCAGAATATTCTCACCTTTAACACACTGTCTCTTTTATTTTCCTAAAATAGTATTTCATCAAATATTTTTATCATATGTTCCTGATGTTAAAAAATTGCCTTTCCATATGAAAGAAAGAGAATTTAGACATAGAGTTTGAGTAACCAGTATGAGCTTATAATAACAACTATAAAATGTTAATGGTATGACGATACTAATTTATTTTAATTTGGCATATAGTACCAATAAATAAATTGCTGGTTTGGGGGATGTATGTGTGGATCTATTTTTATATTTGATTCACCAGAAAACTTGTGTGGGTTTCCTCTGAAGTTTTTGACAGATTTTTCTTTACTTTGCAAAGATTTCACGTTAAAAGAGTTATGGGAGTGGGAAATTCATGCTTTTGTTTCAAATAAGATGGAGATATCAGTGGTGTGATAGATACAGCTCTTCTACATGTAGAAAAGCATTTAAAGGAGTGGAAAGCAAATATGAAAATGTTCCTGGATTATTATTTATTTTTTTTTAAGACTGGAGCTTTCCAAAAACATCACTTAAAAAGATTTTATATTGCCTTTTAATTTACTACAGATTAATGAACTATATGTTCCTCTTATTGTTAGTGGATTTTAATTGCTTTTTTTTTTCCCTGTGGGAAACAACTTTCCAATATAAAGAGAATAGATGGCTTTCGTTTGTTCTTTTCAAGGCACATGGCTGCCAAAAGAGTACTTTATCAGCAATTAAGCAGAATTATGCAACCTCTTGTTGCTGCTTAAATCTACAGCAAATCTGATTTCACATTGGTTTGCATGCAAGGCACACAGTTAAGTATCTAAGTGTGCATGTCATGTAAATTGCAAGTTTATTGAAGGGTCAGTGTAGTTATCAGTGGCAGCTCTTCATAGGATCCTTAACACTGAGCTGAAAATTTGTCTTTTGATTTGAATGTTTCTCACCCCTAGAAACATTATAAGGCCTCAAGAGCATTACTATTTTTAAATAAATAGTAGTTATGTCTTTCAGTTTATTTAGGCATCAGACCAAAGATCATTGAAGTCAATATGAATTCTTCCACTTACATCAGCTTGCTCTGGGTCATGCCCTTAATAAACTGTTGTGTTCGCTATCCAAACCAGAAGAGATTACAGCGTAATAACTGGCGCAGTACAAACCAAAACGGGGTCAACAATAGCCTGAAGTACTAATTCTGCCTCCAGTCAAGCCAGTGGAATATAAACATCCCACAAGAAAAGTTGGACTGATTGTTGCATTAAAGTTACCTTTCAGCTAACCTGGCTGTGGTAAAAATGTTTTGGCACGACCACCTTGCTCACACACCGATGTTACTGATAAAGGTTGCAGCAGGAGATAAAATGCCATGTAGAATTTTGGAGTGTGAGTGTCTATCATCAAACAAGCACTGTCTCATCTGTGAAGTCAAAAAGGGGTTTAACGGTCTTTTAACCATGCTAGAACAATTATACTGTTACTGCAGAAGTTGTGAAAGACATGGTGAAGGTGATAGTAACAATTAAGAAGCCCTGTATCAGCAACCCTGAAAATGGGCTTCTAATAGAAAGATCAGGAGTCTAAAAATTGCAAATTCAGGTATTGTACTATATGAAAGTTTTATAAAAAATAGTTTTATAAATAAAGGGAAATACCCTAATATTAAAAATATTCCAGTCAGTGAATGGATTTGGGATAAAAAATGTGCAATAGAAAAAATAAGTACCTGATTTTAAAGCTGGATTTGAAGGCAAGCGTCTTCATCCTTCTGTCTGGAAAGGCTTAGAAGAGCAGAATTTTCTGCATTAAATGAGGCTAATTTTTGATAAGTCAGTTCAGGCCCATATTGAATGTCACAAGAGGATACTGGAGGTGAAAAACATCATTAGATTGAAAACTATGATCTGAACTGAGGGCTGTCACAAATAGGAAAATGGAAAGTCCTTCATTGGTGGGTCTGAAAGAGCAAACCCTTTTGTTTGCTTTTGTTTGGCAGTAGTATTAACCTTGTGGGAAACCTTAATGATAGTAAATGTTTTTGTCTATGTGATGCTGAATTGTAGCTTCGCAACAAGAGAAAGCACAAGCTACTCATCTGTGACAATGGTATTCATCTTAAAATTTAGTTTTGTTTAGGTTAATTTTTAAAACGTAAGCTTTTTTTTTTTAATTATCAAAAGGGAAGTGAAAGAAATGGGTATCATCATGCTAAATTGTTGTCTGCCTTCCAGTTTTGTTCTGTGCTAAGTTATTCCCTTGACAAACAGGATAGAAAGTATTTGTGCTTCAGACATTTTATGATTAATCAGCTTCAGTGTTTGTGTCTGGGTTAGTAAAAACAGAGCTACTGTGGAAAGGTGGAAATAATCTTGCTGGCTTATTCCTGTGGTCAGTGCTTCCACCTCTGTTGGGTACATTTTTTCCAACTTGTATCAAATACTTTATGGAAGATACAGCAGTCATTGAGGAAACGGCTGTTAAGTGGCTGTTCAGGCAGAGCCTTTCAGTTACACTTCATACAGCTCAGTACGGGAGGTGCGTTGGTATTTATATTAGTGGTTAGCTGATCATGCTGGGTGCCTGAGGCTCATTTTTGATGGTGACAGATTTTCAAAGGTTTTTGTTACTGCTGGCCCAGGGATGGGGACTGGTGGGGCTGGTGCTCTCATACCTGAGAATCAAGTCCGTGGAATTGTTTTAGTTGGCTTTGCGGTCCGACTGATGGAGTGGTTCCTTTGAAGAGCCTCTGAACACAATTCACTAGTTACTTGAAAAGATTACCATTGAAGGCTCTTCAGTACAATTTTCAGTCATGGTGAGTGAAGCTCTCCCTTGCAGTCCCAGCTTTGGTAGAAATTGCTTCTCTGATACTTTGCAGATGCACTCAGAAGGGATGTCAGCTCAGGTTTCTGGCAGCTTATTGTAAAGCTGCAGGGCCCTCATTGATGCACTGTGTGCATCAGCAGGAACATGTGAAGTTCAGATTTACCTAAGAGAAGAAGCTGAGCCATGGGGTCTGTGCTTTCCCCCACATGTAAAGGTTGGGTGGAGAGAGGGGCCAAGTGCTGGTGCTTAAAGTGGAGAGGAGCACACCACAAATACTTGCTCTGTTCCTCAACTCTGTTTATCAGAGAGGAAGGTTCTTACTAGCACAGAAGTGAGAGGGGAGTGTTGCTGGTCTGAAAGTCATTCTTATCTGGATTTTTGCATGGGAATAAAAGCAGAGAAGAAAACATTCCTCCAAACACGGCCTTATCCACTAGCTCATTTCATAATTTCCTTCACACAATCAACTTGCATTCTTTACAAGCAGTGTCTTATTTCTGTTTTTTCTCTATCAAGGGGCAATGGAAGAAAATGGCTCATTTTCTAGTACAACTTTGGCCCCTTCCAAGCTTCATAAGATTTTCTTCTAAAGATGGTCTTGTGTGCAACCATTTACATAGTTTAGAATGGGAGAGGCAAACATTTTTGACCATTGCCTGAAATTCTGCATGCAGCTTTATGGTGCACGTTCCTACTTACGTGCTCAAGTGGTGATTTGTTCAGATAAAATTGCTCAGTTTGCCCAGGCAAATGCCACACCGTGAGCAAATGCCATCATTTGTAAAGGTCAGCGTAGAAAAACAAAGCAAAAGGTCATCAGGAAATAACTATGATGATTTATTCCTTATTCTAAATAATAACATAATAATGTAAAATGCTTGCTCAGTCTTTCTGAGCACTTGCAAAAAAGGTATGTCCACATGTAAGGACAATTCAGCTGAAAAGACGTTCTTTAGTCTAAGTAATGAAAAACTAACAGTTCCTGGTCACTGTAGCTCAGCTGAGACTTGCAGTGGTTTGCAATGTTGTTTTACAGGCTGTTGTTTGTAGCTTGGATTCGTTGGCTGATCTGGTTCACAGTGCAGTTTGTCTATCAGCTTGTACCAGCACGGCTGAGAGAGCCAGTTTGCAGTGCTGGGGGGTGCTAGGAAGGGTGAGGAGTCCTGCCGCCACCCTGGCCCTTGGGCAGCCTGGACAACTGTTTGTTTCATGAACTTGAATTCCACATGGCTCGTGCTTTATCAGCCGAATTTACAGATTCCAGAGCTTTCACCAGGTCATCCTTCTGCCTTTTCTGTTCGGTCTTTCCTCTGGTTGTTGAACTGTGGGTGAAATGAAATAGCAGGCAACCCTTCCGGGACAGGAGAAGTTGTGACAGTCATCCTCCATTGCCCCTCAGCATGTAGGTGGTGCCATTGTGGTCCTGCAGCTTTTATCTCCTTGCAATAGCAAAAATACATCCTAATGGGTGATCAGTTGTGTTGTTGGATGGGTGCTAAATCGCACTTCCCTTTTCCCTCCCCATCCCCACAGCACTCACCAGCATTTGTCTCTAAGGGCACTGGTTATATCTTTATACACTCTCCTTTATTCATTTTAATCTAATCTACCTCCCTTACATCATCCTCCTCTCTTCCTGCCAGGAAGTTGCGCTGAGGAGAGCTCCCCTGGTCCCCCAAGGAGATATCTTGTGCTGTTGAAGGCCCCAGTTTACTCTTTGTGGAATGCAGATGGTCTAGACGCAAATTGCATTTTTGTCTCAACATAAAACACCACATTTTCAACACATACCTCCAATAAGCACAGCAAAAAGAGAACCAGTCATCAATGGTTCCTTAAGGCGTGTATTCCAGTTGTCTTGGAGTTTTATGGTGCCTCAGTGTGGCATGTTTATGTCCTCCTCATGAACATAGCTTCTAGGATGGAGGGTTGCTGTAAAGCAATACCACAGTATTGCTAGCTTAAATCCTTGCTGTATTTCTTAATACTTTATTCTAAGTAGCTGTTGGTTATTCTGTTCCACAAGGGACTGTTGCTGCAACGTGGTAGTTAGACTTACTTTGTTCCTCAGAAAGTTATATCATATCTAGCCATGTTTATTTAAGCGACTACATAACTTAGCCTTTTTGCAATTTTTTTTATTGATTATTTTTACCCATAAATTGTGCTAATCTCTGAATGAAATGTGAAGTTAAGTTTTAAGCAGCAAACAGGTTTACTTTTAATCAGTTATGCGTGTAGTGCTGAAGACATTAAAAACTGAATTTAAAGGCATTTTAATAAATATAATTGCAAGTTTTTTCCAGTTAATAACAGAACTGACAGATCAAGCTGCCCTGAAACTTCACTCGAGTAGACCTCGTCCGTTGCTATCTAGTTTTAATCCGTAAGCTGGAAATTGGTCCTCTGTTTCTGACATCCAAAGGTTTTCTCAGCTCTGAGTGAACTACCCTTTGAATTGGGCTAGATGAATAAACTGACTTAAATAAAGTGTTCCCCCTGCACCTGCAAAAGAAGCTGCAGCTGCCAAAAGATGAATACTTCAAAAAACTTGGATCGCTTGGGTTTAGCCAGCGATGTCTGCCAGTTCAGTACTTTGATGTTTTTTGAAAGCTCAGCACCAAATATACGGTAATGAGGATTAATAAGTAAGTATAGCCCTTAAGAAAAAGAACAACAACCACCCACCGAAACATACTCTTGATTTTGAATGTTAATAAGCTAAAAAATCCAACTTAAATGAAACAGTTGGTGGAGGCAGTTTTTAATACCTGCTTCTTATTCAACCTCTTGCCTCTGAAACCAACACAAGCTTTCTGTATGGCCCTGCCAGTGCAGGTCATGGAGGTCAGCTGCCAGCAGAGAAAGGTATTTGTTTCAAAGAAGAAAAGGTAAACCAGGGAAGAGAGCATCATTTCACCAAGTCACTAGGGATAGAGGCTGTTCATGGAAGAGTTTCAGAAAGCAGCTGAGTTACAGTTGTATGTAACTCACTGAAAAGAATTACTTCAGCAAAGAATCAGATGTGGCCAGTAGCACACCTAGCTTAGGAAAGTGGGTATAATTATGAACGTTACTTTCCTACTGGCACAAAGAGTGAACTGCTGAAGAGAGAAATATAAAGGCAGGAGGAGAAGATGGCTGTTGAGCCCTGTAAGCACAGATGGGAAACCTCTGGTACACAGGGAAGGGTAGTGCCTGGGACCAGGGGTTGCAGGAGGCAACGTGTATGATCTCACGTGGGTTTTTAACAGCACTGTAGATAAATTCCTGCTCTTCTTGATGGCAGGAGAGTAGCCACCAGAGACATGGATCATCAGTAACGGGCTGGTGGGTGTTCTCACATCATGAGGAGAGGAGGAGGGAGCTACTCATGACATAGTCCTCTTCACTTTATTTTGCTTGAAAATGTGGAAAGAGCAAATGTCCTGCATCCAGTGAAGTGAAAATGACATCTGGTTAGGTTTTGTGTAAATAAGAGATAAGCTGGATATTTTCAGCCAGGAGAGCGGTTACCAGAAAAATGAATTTAATATTATTTATTAAAGTTATTTTGCATAAATTGAGATTGGCATTTACAAATTAAATCATCTTCTGCTTCATTATGTTCACCTTGTCATAAATTAATAGAAAAGGTACAGAAATGAAGCAATGGGAAGTGAATTTTGGAAGATCATGTAAAGAACCAGGGTTATCTGGAAAAATTTGGAAGATGGGAAAAAAAAAAACACAAAAAAGTCTAAAATATGAGGTTTTGTATGAAGAATTTTGTTCAGTTCCTATTTGCTTGTAATATGGGGATGCTGAAATTAAATGGCAGTTTATCAATGAAGATAACGTTTCAGGTATAGCTTTTGCTTTCTTTGTCTAACACGAGCCCAGGGGACACACAGTTGCGCGGTGAGCATACACACTTTAACATACCTCCATGAAGGTGCCCTGGAAAGTCTGCCATGGCAAGAAAAGGTGATTCTGCAAAGGCAGGATCTAACATTAAGTTGCTTTTTCATGCTGTTGCCGGAGCAAACTTTGCAGGATAGTGATGCAAATGATCATGTTGCAGGGAGCACATGCTGGTATTCAGATGGTCAGGTGCCACATTTTTAAAGGTGGCACCCTTTTAACGGAAAAAAGAAAAAAACAAATACCAGAACAAAATAAAAAATAGTTAAATTCTATCAGAGCTATAGATGAAATATATTCTATTAGTAGTGATGATGTGGTAGAAATAGAAATAAAAGTGCCATATTTCACGGTTGGACACTTCAAAGGATACTCCTCTCCGAGTAATCCTCTGATCTGCTTCATGTCACAGGTCACCTAAACAGTATTCACAAGCCTCCTGGCTGGAGCACTCATTCAGGATTTAAGATGTCGGAACTTTTTTTAACATCAAAAGTTCAAGTGCACCGATATTTCTCTGAGAATGTTACATCAGAGTTACTTTTTACATAGACTCATGTTTATGAATATGTCTCCTCAAGACTGATGTGAACTTGCCTGGAGAGGGAGAATGGTTTTCTCCCAACAGCTGTGTGACGAGGTTAGATGTGTCTGGTGGTTAGCTGGGTGCTACTTCAAACATGCTAGAAAAGGTGAGAACCAAATCAAGAGTCAAAAGGCTTGGCTTAACCATTGGCTGATGTGTCACTGAGAAACTGGTGTCAACTCTGGGTCCCTGTTACAACTGAATATAAATATTAATGTTCTCCTCTGAAGTGCTTTGCCACCTTGAAAAGTAAAATGCAGTAGTAACTGCTGCTATAATTTTGCGTGTGGGTTGGACTCGGGTGAAGAATCTCACTTTTGGCGCCAAACTCCTTCTGGGAGGCTGGCACTTACTGCGTGGTGCCTCGGGAGTGATGGATTGTGCTCTCTCAGGAGGCGTGGTCCTTGACTGACTCTAGATTGCCTCTCCAAATCCTCCAAGTCATGAGGGTTTGGGAATTCTGTACTGATCAGGCAGTTGTTGCTTCAGTTAGTTGAGTCCTACCTTCTGCTCTTCCATAGAATAATCTTACTTTTTACTCTCTCTCGTTACTCTAAGCAAATGATGGCATAAGCTGATTACTGCAAGTCCCCATGCAGTTTCTTGCAAACACCTGCAGTAGGAAAGCTGCTCTATGAAACCCGGATGTTAGGCACATTTGCAGGCATTTGAAGAGACTGTTTTTTCATGCTTTTCTTCCTGTTTGGTTTTATAAGAAAGGAGAGCACATTCTGCAGCACCAAGGTGAAAAGACCAATTTCCTAGGGTTATAGCTGAAATAAACCATGTGAAATACAGCTGAAATAAAACTAGCTGAGATTTTACGCTCGCTGAAGTAGGAATGCCTGGTTGCTTTGTCCATGAATGATTTGAAGGAAGAAAGATATTTTTTCAAATCTGTTTAATTAAGATGCCTCTTCAGTTCTCCCTGTCCTTCATTTCAATAGGTCTTCAGAGGCTTTCACACCAGAACTGCACAGGGCTCTATTTCAAGTGTGCTGTAAAGAGCTGATAATATAGCCTCTGTGGCTGGGGCACAGAATCTTCCTTATATAGCTTTTCTGAACAGGATACGCTTGTTCTGAAACAGATCTTGTGTTGTTTATTCCTGATAACCATTCTCAAGTCAGTATAAATGACACTTCCAGATAACTTTCTTCCTCCCTGATAACAATCTGGTAGTTTATACTACTTTCCAGAAGTGTGTATTTCTGTTTAGTTTTTTAGGGTGCATTTAGTATTTAGTATAGCCAAAGTAGTAATTCTTTCAGTATCTGCCAGCTAGATCAGTTTGGAGAAGAGTCTCTTCAAAGCAGTATCTGTTTAGAACTGACTTATTTATGTGCAGTTTCTGTTCCACAACAAAGCTGTCAAAGAAATGGAGCATCAGTTCCTGGTGCCTGAGAAAGAGGCCTGAGAAAGGTCTCAGAAAACAGGTATGGTTTAGAAAGCCATTTGCAAGAACTCTGTGTTCTGAATAGCCGTGTACTTGTGCACATTTCAGATGTTTATTTTTGAGGCTTTGTTTTTTGAAAGAAGCACTGACAGATGTGGAAGCGACAGTGGATCGTGCTGAAAGGGAAGTGATTGGGATCCATCAAAGCTGTTCAATGATGGTGCCTGGGACAGCTGTACAGTCCCATAAATGGTTTCAGCATTTTCAGGATGCAGTCATGTAGATTTCTGGTGACCCAAAGTTGTTAGTACAGGAGAAGGTGGGCTGGCATGCAGAAAGAAACTCGAAGATGTCAAAGCCTAATAGGAATGGGGCAGAATTTGAATATTTGAAACCAAAATTCAATGCAGACATTCTCATCTGGGTATGCCTTTATGATACATAGAAATACTCTGATCATTTTTAGGTCTTTTAGATAAATGGCCTAAAATATTACTTAAAATACAGATACAGAGGTAGATTTAAAGGTTTTTTCTCCAGCAAAGTAGATCATTCTCTTACCTCCCATTTTTGTTTATCAAAAATGTTTATCTTTGCTTATCTTTGCCGCGAGCAAAGAGTTGTGGTCAATGGCTCAGTGTCTGGCTGGAGACCAGTGACGAGTGGTGTCCCTCAGGGATCGGTGTTGGGACCGGT
>JBCJKH010080405.1:3389-18264 GCA_039877255.1 Loriculus beryllinus
GGTTTGGAGGGGGGGGTCTTTTTTTTTTTTCCCAACCCCCCCCCCCCCCCCCCCCCCCCCCCATTAAGCCTTTCAGCTGCTTAGATCCACTTTCAGTTACAGTAATATCAAGGCAAGAAGTCAATCCTACTTCAGGTAATTGGTCATAATTTTGTTTATACTAAGTTGACAAGTCCATAGATGTCTTTCTGAAAGAAAACAAACAAAAAAGCTTTGGTATTGAGTTACAAATGCCTCATCGCCTTGGTGTTTGGGAGACAAATTAATCCTTCTTGATAGAGAATTCCAAACCCTTTCTGCACTGAGGAGGATAAATATTCATTGGCTGTGTTTTTTTTTGGCAGTTAAGTATTGAAAGAGGTAACCACAGAAGAAGACCAAAGAGGGTGCTTGAGTCCATGCTTTTTATCTTGGAAATCTTGTAAAATTAAAAAAAGCCTCTGTGTGTGTGTGAAGGGTGGATAGGGCTGTGGCTCTAGAAGGCAGAGAGGCCTTTTATCAAAGTAGCATTTGAGCTTCTGTCCCTGAGTGTTGTTGACTGTTATTGGGTGAGGTGGAGACTTTGCAAGATGAATCTGCACATTTCAGATTAAAGTTCTCTACTTTTTGTTTCTGAATCTCCATATGAAAGATAAAAATTGCAATTTGTATTTCCTAAGTTAAATTTAATGTTAAGAAAGTAGCATCTCTAGACTTTAAGTTTTCCTTATTTTCTTTGCTTTAGTTCTGTTCCTGATTGCAGGTAGGTTGGAAGGCTGACTTTAGGTTGATCTAGAAGTACCTTATTTTGAGGTAAAGCTGTTCATAAATTTACTTTTTTTATATACGTGTAGTGAAGGGCTGTGGAGTTAAAGTTACCTTGATCAGAAAGTTGATTTTAACAGATAAGCTGTGGTATGTATGTCTTGTTCCCATAGGTCCTGGTAACATCTGTCAAGATACTTCTTTCATTAAAGTCTACATTATTGCCAATAGGTAATGTAAATTGTGTGACCTGAAGCTCTGTTGTGAAAGGACTGGCAAAGAGGAAATTCTTTTCTTAAACAGCATCACAGTAAACTGCAGTATGTTTCACTAGTCTCTGCTTCAGAGGGTAAATACACATATTAGCCAGTTAATAACAATGGTGAAGTAACCTTTTTAGAGTTGTAGCATGGCATGATGGTAAACTTTATAAGGAATGAACAGATAGGTTTAGTCATAAAGGTTCATCTTCTAGGGTGTCTGTATTCAGTATGGAAATGCTCATTATGGTTTCTTAATTATGACAGATCAGGTTTTCAGTGTGAAGATGGTATTCATCTGTAGGCATCTCCAACCACGCTCATCCAAAATACTAGCATATGTATTTAAAGTGTAATAAACTCAGTTTCAGAGAGAGTACTGTGGGGAATGACATTGTAGGATCCAAGTGCTTTGTTTTGCAGCAGTGGAATAAGAAGGAGTGTAGTGATGAATATAGTTGTGATGGATAGGTAAAAATAATGTTCAGTATTGCTCGCTGTTTCCCTTAAAGCTGAACAAAAATAAGTTGACAGGTTAATAAGTCTCTTAAGATTATTACTACTGTTTTTAGGTAAGGAAGAAACTCCCATGTAGGAAGCTTAGAAAGACCATGAAAACAGTGGTATTTCAGGGATGGAAGGAGACAGCAGTGAAGGTACAGTGCTCTGAGTTGGACTTTGATCCTGGTTCTGAATGTGTGCAACTAAGTCTTAAGTATGTTTAGGTACCAGTCTGGTAAGATGTTCTGGTTTTCCGCTCTGAGGAAAGAGTAAAGCAAGGATTGCAGTGTGTCAGTATGGGTTCAGTGGTGTGATTTGAAGTTTCTTTCTGGACTAAAGCTGATACTCTCTCTGTCAGCCTGTTGTGAATGGCTGTCAAGTCCTTTGCATTGGAGCTTTGCAGTTGGTGGGTGTGGTGTGAAGTTTGGGTTCTGCAGTGTACTCCCCTGTACCATTCTGTGTGGAGCAAGGGGGTTCATCTGGCAGGACAGGCTGGCTGCACCAAGGAAAACATGTTGAATTATGTAAAGCTCAGTGAATTGAGCAATTTGCTGTTAACTGTTGTCAGTATGGTTATTGTACAGTGATGGCACCTGAATGGCTAAAGTGCATCTAGAGAGATGAATCTTTCACTTTGAGCACAATTTTGTTTTAATATGTAAATATCCTAAAGCAGCAGTATTACATATACTAAACATTTAGGTACTTCTGTTCTACTGTCAGTTGAAGAAATAGTCCAATCTAAGCTATGTTTGTTTCGAATTTTTTAGTCATAGTGAGAAAGGTTTGGATGTGATTTTTAAGTAATTAGTGGGTAATAACTCTTTGTCAGGTACTCCTTTTTATTCCCATGACAGTGTGTTCTGCTTACTGTCATTATTGTTTCCTCCATCATTTAGTTATTTTGTATGAGATCTTTTGATCTCCTCTACTGCAGAGTGAAGTACAAGTTAAAATGCCACGTATGGGTTTCAAAACTATTAGAAAAAGCAAAAAATACACTAAAAGCTGTGTTGGTATGCCAGTTACCTAATCCATCTTTAAAAATGCTTTTTCAGGTTTAGTAAAGTTTTCTAATTAGGCTAGCTTTCATATAAAAGTCTTCAGAGTTTGTTTAAACAGAACTGTTTCATGAGTGAAATTTTGTATTTTCCTTAACTTCATGTTTAGCAGACAGATTCCCTCACTCCACCCCCCATTTTAAAAATGACATAGCTTACCTATCTCTTCTGAAGCTCTACTGTTTGAGTGACAGTACTATTAAGACTTTTCTGTTTGAAAGCTGTGTTGTGCTTGAAGGCTTTGTATAGTAAGGTGAGTAGTAACACCTATTGTCAGTTTTCCTTGGAAACTCTTTGTATGCTTACTAATAGTGTTTAAAAAAACACTGAGAATCAAAATTACTCATCTGCACTATTTAACGGGCTGTGGAGTCAAAAGATGGTTTGTATTTTGGGTGCTCTGTGACCTTCTTCACTGTTTTTCTTGAAGATTAAACCTTACGAACCCCATTCATTACTTAAGCCACTGCAGACTAGTGGCTTCTCTGTAAGTTACGCACTCCCATTTCAGAAGAGCATCTGAGTTCGTTTTATGTTGGTGTGGTGGGGAACTATAAGTTGACTGGCTGTGTAAGGAATGCATCCACAGCAAATTTGTCAGTGATCCCACATTAAGAGGAGTGATTGAGTTAAAGCTTAAACAGGGAAGGTTTAGACTGGATATAAGGAAGAAATTCTTTACTGTTAGGGTGGTGAGACACTGGAATGGGTTGCCCAAGGAAGCTGTGAGTGCTCCATTCCTGGCAGTGTTCAAGGCCAGGTTGGACGAAGCCTTGGGAGGCATGGTTTAGTGAGGGTGTCCCTGCTTATGTCAGGGGGGTTGGAACTAGACGATCTTTAGGTCCTTTCCAACCCTAATGATTCTATGATTCTAAAGTCATAGAGCCATAGCATGCAAGTAAATCACCATTAAAAGAATAAATCAATAAGAGCTATCACAAATACTAATGCATAGGTCTGAGAATAGATTAATTAACACTCTATATCACTTGAGGAATTTGGTTCTCCCGGAGTGATTTGTTGCAAACTTCTTAATATATCTCTGCCCTCCCAAAATGACTGACTGAGCACTGCAAACAGATCATAAAAACAATTATTTCAGGAGATGAGATTACACTGTAAGAATATGAGGGTAACTGGACCAGGTGACAATACGAATTAACACATATAGCAGTAAACGTACTAGTGCAGTAACATGATTACAACTTTACTGTCTAAATAGAGTGATCTTTTCAATATTCTATACCTGTAGCAGATGCTGGCCCATGTTGTTGTCTGAACCACATTTTGAAATGATCTGGCAAAGGAACATAGAGGTCAAAATCACACCATGTAGCATGAATATTTGCTAATACATGGAAAAAAAAAACAGTAGAGGAAGGTAAGATTTAGTAACCTAATTATCACAGCTTTGGAAAAGATTGGAAATGAAGGAGCATTAAATTACCTAAATATTCAGAACTGCCTATTTGTACATTGACAACATAATATAACCAGTGAGGACTTCAATTTTATTTATATTCATATAATAAAGAAGAAAGGATTTAAAAAAGGATTAAAAAAAATCACCTTTAAGACAAAATTTGTGTTACTATACCCTATAAATATTTTTCAAAATCTCCCCTATTTATTTCATAGATTATTCCTGTTCATAGCTGCTGTTTAGACCAGAAAACTCTTGTGTTTCAAGCAACTTACACTAATTATTGAGTTCATATTGCATTCTTTCAGAAATACATTGTCTCAGTGTCATTAAAAATATGGCTTTCTACTTATATGACGCAATAAGAACAAGTGGTGCTTTAAGAATAAAGCTGGAAATAATGTTCCTTCTCAGAGAAGCTTATAGTCCAAATTAGATAGAAAACATAACGAGAAATGGCAGCAGACCATAGAGGGAATGAAGAAAGAAAACTGTAAGAAACAAACTGAAAGGAAAACGTATCCTTGGGAATATTATGTATGAAAAATTAAGTAGTGCTTAATTTTTTCCTTATTTTAACTTCTTTTGTTGTTGTTGTCATCATTTCAGTCTTCGTAAACATGTAAATTCAGGGCAAAACGCTGTCATGACACCACTGGAGTATTCCATTCCCCTCCATGCACCCTATTAATCTAACCTATTAGAATGACTCATTGTAAATACTTAAAAGAAAGGAAGTAAAGCGCCAGAATTCCCAGGTAAATATTACACAGATCTGGACTTGAATGTAAAAAGACTGCAATAAGGCACAAGAAGAAGGCAGCAAAATTGCTGTGCTTCAGTGGAAATATATATATTCATGTATATGAACACACCATGTGGTGCTGTCGTATGTCAAGCTGAGCTGCTTCAGACATTTTCATTATGTCTTGCTCTCAAGAGGGTTGACCAATTAAGTTTTTTAAATTAAGGTAATGAAATAGCAAGTAGATCAAAGAATATTTATTTGAAACAGAGATATGTAGCACTAGAAGAAAGGCCTAAAATATGCCAATTCTAAAAATAATAACAAAGCCCATCTTTCTAATTACATCAGGTTACCTAGAATAACTAAGAAACCCAACCCTTTTAGTAACTACAATTGACAATAAGTCTCATCAAATGAAGGCTGTGTTTCACTTCCTCTGTTGTTGCCATATCATTTTTATATTTATTGTCATACAGCCCTTTATCATTTCACTTTTGCTTTTGTCTTCCTCTGGATAGCTGTAGAACCCTAGCTCACAAGAATAGGCTCATGGAAGTCACACGCGTGTATGACACATTTATTCAATTTATACTTTCCTGTTTCAACCTTTCACATCAAATAATTGCTGACTTTCTTGTAGTATTGTCTGTTACATTCAAAGTTTTGTTACGGCCAAAAGGGAAAACACACCATGTATATGCAGATCCAAGTATTTATTGTTAGTCGAATTAAAGACTTAGAAGACTAATAAAACACTTATTATTGGTTCATCTAAAATAATGCTAATGCTCATAGTCTGTTACACAAAGACATCCTAGTGTCTACCCTCCTTCTTGGAATTTATGACTCTTATGGAGTCCTGCTGTACCCTGAGAAAGAAGTCTGTGAAAAGAGTGGGTCCTGAAAAGTCATCAGCCATAAGAAGTCTTTGCCTGGAGGGGTATGATGCTGTTTGCTTGCTGATTTTTATCTTTCACCTTGGAATCCACTTTGGGTTATTTTTACAAACTTTCTTAAAACAATCTTTAATTGGTTCCAAATTTTCTAGCTTTTCTGTTCTTTGATCACTGTAACTAAAGTTTTACTGGATTCACAAGGTTCTAGCCCTAGAGGGAATACTGACTGATCTTTTTCAATTTTTTTTTTGTTTGTTTACTGCTTGCAACTGTAGATATTATCCTTTTTCAGCATTCACTCATCACATTTCTACATTCACAGTTTATTCTACAGAAAATTACTGGTGGAGTTTGGTGTATGTGAAAATTAGGCTTCATATCATGCAACTGCATAGAAGTAAGATATCCAAAAATTCTTCTAGTGTATTGTAGTATGCTCAGTTGAATCCACTCAGTTTAATGTGTTCCTGTGTCATGGATGAACCTAAATAAGGTGGAAAAAAAAAAGTGCTGATTATCTGAAAATCATAACATATATTGAACATTCAAGGTCATTAACCATCTAATTGTTTCATAAATAAAAAAGTTAAGGAGAGCCCTCAATTTAAACAAAATCATAGGCAATGTCATCAGCATTAAAAAGATGAAGCTTTTTTTTTTTTTTAAATGGAAATGAGAAAAATATTATACAAATGAACACTTATTTCTTCTTCAAATAAATTTATATTATCCTTTCAATAATATCTTAATTAATATATATATTCTATACATGGAACAATTTATATATATACCAAGCCATAAACAAAATTTTAGCAAGACTATCTGATACCAATCAGTTCACTAAAGTACTTTGAAAGACACTGAAAGAAAGAATTGACTCCTATTGCTTTCTACGTGTTTATATTCAATCATTTGTCACTTAAGCTTTGAAACTCTTCTTCCTTTCTTCAGTCCTTATAGAAAGAAGCTGTAGTATCTTTCCTTGGACACTGTTCCAAACTGAGGATTCCAAAACCAAAGGGGCATTGGCTGAACAAGAAAAGAATAAACATTTATGTATAAGAAATTGTAATAACTTGCTTAATATTGAATAATTTGAGTAATGAAATTATTAAGCTAGCCCTTTGCCTGGTACTTCTCACAGGTGAGTAGTCTGGAATGGGGTGGTGCACCATTCCCAGCTCTTCAGAGAAGCAGCATCTGCACCAACTGTTTCCTATCAGTGTCCTGTTTTCAACCATGATAGACTGCAGTCAGAACACAACTTAATTTGAAGCTTTGAGGACAGTGGAAATTGTGGTAAATCAAGGAAAATACAGGGGGAAAGATAAAGAAAACATGGGAAATCTTGAAGTAAATGTTACTCTAAACCCTAAAAGAGAAATATGATAATGCTGAGCAAATAATTGAAAAAAAATATCTTAAGGAAACATTTTTACAACTTTTAATATAAGTTAGTAAAATTTCTCTTTCACTTTCTAAACATAAAGTTTGAAATCAGTAATGATCTGTGAAGAAACATATTTTTCAGCTGTTTCACCTGCTTTTAGTCAAAAAAAAAAAAAACCAAGACATAAACCATTTTTTTTTGTTTATACTAATGAGATCTTGCTAATTTTCACTCATGATAAATAGATGCCCATAAAACATAGGATCGTCATCTGTTAGGGAGAAGTGTGTCATGTCAATTCTGAGAGACTTATGGTCTGGGAACATCTCAGTGGAAAAGATAATATAAAATGCTTGATGTGATCCCTTTTCAAGTTAAGGTTGCTGAACCTGTGGAAGAGTAACTTAGGAAAAACCCTCTGTACCTCTCACTCCCAAAGATGAACAGTTTAACACATTACACCAATGACTGCACAGTTACTTGCAAATCATTCTGGAGTGCTACAGCCCAGGATTCTTCCCTGACTTCACAGAAACAGTTACCTCTAAAGCTATTGTCACTATCATATCTGGCAGTACCTCACAGTCACAGAGCCAGATAGTATGAAAAGGGTTATCTTTCAATGTACATCTTTAGTGCAAACTGTCCTCTGTTGTGAAATCAAGTTTCACCACTAATAAATCAGCTCTTTGTTTTTCTACAAATTCTAAGTACAAATGAACACATTTACTGCCAATTCCATGAGTAATGTATGAACTGGCATAAAACAGAAGACCAGCCACATTGTCAGCATGAACCTGCCAATGGAAATTTGTTGTTTTGTTTTCCAAAGGCTCCAAAGGCTGGCTGTAGATACAGAGTAGGCAGCCATATTTGTTGAAATTATTATTAGTGTCCTTTTCATGACAGATATTTTTAGACTTGAAAGTAATCTTCCTATGAATTAAAAGAATCAATTATGTTGCAGTTGCTCATTCTTCAAGGTTTAATTTTTTTCAACTGAATGTGACTAATCATATTACATTTGTTTTATTTAAAAATTATGTGAATTACCAGATTCTAAGCTCTCTGACAATGAAGCTATAGACTAGAGTTATTCTAGCTCTTCTTAAGCAAACATCAGTAGCAATCAGAGATTTAAAAGTTTTGAAAAATCGGGATAGGCTTTTATTTTCCTTTTCAAAATGTCTTCATTTAAAAATATCCTATTCCATTCACAGGGTTCAAGTTTGCAGGGCAATTCAGTAGAGTATCATGCAAGCAGTTAAATTACTATAACATGTGAATCATTTTAATATACAAAGACGGTAATAACACATCTACAGCAATAAGATGAGGGAAGTAGAACAGGCCTTTTATGAGCACAGGAACATCTGAATCACAGCCCTGCTGCTGTTATCTGAAGAGTTACTTCTTTGATAGGTAACCAAATTGAGTAGTAATTATTTCTTTTTTATTTGTGGGGTTTTTTTTTTAACACTCTGCCTCTGGCTTCACATTCCTGACAACTTTCTTTGTGGCAGTATTAATTTCCTTCAGAGGAATTGACAAAGGGATGTGGATAATGACTCCTCCCTTTTTCCTCTGAAATTTTCCAAACCAATAGCAGTTATCAGAAATAATACTCATACGTTTAAAAATTAAGTAATTATTAAATATAATTATTATAGTAGTAATAACTATTATCCATAAATCCACAATCAATATCTATAGGATTGTATTTTGATTTATTCTACACTTGTTTTGTCAGTAAAAACATCACAGAGCTGTCAGCACTCTAGAACTAGGACAAAAACCACGAATGAAAGAACAGTGTTCAATTTTTAACTTCCCAATCACGTTGAAAACACACTGAAAGTTCTTACTAAATGGAGTGTCGCAGTTGCCATAATCTAGTAATATAGACCTGATGTTTCTAACCAAAAATTTGCATTTTGATCTGTTTTCTGATAAAATCTTTGTCAAAACTATCATGCTTTTCTGTACTAATTTGAACATCAGTAATAACTAATCACAGGTTTTTGTTAGGTTTAGCAGGCTCTTAACAATTAAGGGAGAATAACATCAATGTTATATTACTAAAGCACATAGAGAAATACTTTAATATTATTTTAATACTAAAGAGAGCAAATAATTTTATATGTATATATATGAGATTTAGAGAGCAAACAGTAATGAATGGTGTCACTCAACAGCCCATACTGGAACCAATGCTATTAAATATCTTCATCAATGACATAGACTGTGGGATTGAGTGCACCCTTGGTAAATTTGCAGATAATATCAAGCAGTGTGGTGCAGTCAGTTTGCTAGACGGAAGGATTACCATCCAGTGAAACCCTGTTAGGCTTAAAAAAGTGAGCCCATGTTCAACCTTGTTGAACCTCACGAGGTTCAACAAGGCCAAGTTCAAGGTCCTGCACCGGGGCCAGAGCCATCTCCAGTATCAATAATAGACCGTGGGATGAAGGAGTTGAGAGCAGTCCTGCAGAGAAGGACTTCAGGACTCTGGTGGACAAAAAATTGAATGAGAGCCATCAGTATGTGTTTGTAGCCAACGAAGCTCATAGTATGAATAACAAGCCCTGGGCTGCATAACAAGAAGCGTGGGTAGCAGGCTGAAGGAGGTGATTCTCTCTCTTTGTTCTGCTTTCATGAGACCTCACCTGGAGTACTGCATTCAGCTTTGGGGCGCCAAGTATAGGAAAACGTTGACATATTAGAGTGGGTCCAGAGGAGGGCCATGAAAATGATCAGAGGTCTGGAATAGCTTTCCTAAAGGAAAAGCTGAGACAGTTGTTTAGCTTGCAGAAGAGAAAGCTTACAGGACATATTATTGTAGAATTTCAACAATTTAAAGTGTCTTGTAAGAAAGATGGAGAGAGATTTTACCAAGACTGGCAGTGATAGAAGAAAGGGTAAGTTTTGAACCAAAAGAGGGTGGATTTAAATGAAGTACTAGGAAGAAACACTTTACTGTGAGGATGATGAGACACTGGAACAGGTTGCCCAAAGAATCTGTGGAAATCCCATCCCTGGACAGGCCAGCCTGGATGGGGCTTTAAGCAACCAAATCTAGCGAAAGATGCACCTGCTCACATCATGGGGGTTGGGCTAGATGGTCTTCAAAGATCTTTTCATATCCAAACTATTCTACTCACTGATTATATGATTCTATGAATCTCAAAGTTGAATGAAGTTAAATTTCTGATTCTTCATCTTCTTCACTGGCACATCTTAATATTATGAAATAGGTGGGTGAAAAAGCTCTACATACATTACAGTGGCAATACAAAATGTCTTTGAAAGATTTTTTGTTTAAGCCTCAGGAATCATTAGTATATTCAGGAGTTCTTTGGATTACAGGACTGAAGTTAATTTCAAGACTATGACATTTACATTTAGATGTCTATTTCTGTTATCATCAGTTGTGATTAATGGAGCTCACAGAACAAATGGCATGTGAGGGTCAAGTCAGTTGTCCGGATATAATTGATAATACCTTTTGAGATGGACAAGAATATGTGAGAGATCTACACAGGGATGACAGATATGACACTCAGGAGACCAACATCACTGTAGAATTGCAGCTTGAGGGCAGCCAGGATTTGCTGAGGTATCGCTCAACTGCCTGGTCAACCTTATTGAGGCATTTGAGTAGAGGCAAGTGTATCTGTTAAATGTCTTCATGGAAGTCCTGGGAAGAATTACAGTTGGCAAAGCTGAAGATTAAAATTCATTTTGTGGTTCATTTGCAGTTTATGGGCAATTTTCTTAATGAAAAGTTTTTACTGATCAGCATGACTGGATGCCAGAAAGGCATAAAAAAACAAGAGAGACGTAAAGAAAAAAATTAGGCGCACAAAGAGCATTCTTGAACAGGAGAGTCCAAAATGGTAGTCTTAGTACTGATTCATATCTTTAAAAGTCCAAGCTTGTTCAAACTTGCTTGCTGCAATTGTTACTTTCAACACCAAAATTACCTAGAAGAAAGTATAGAATATGCTGATACAGTTTTATGATGCAAAGATAGTGTACCAAAATCAGATACCAAACACTTTCAAAAGTATAATGAAGTCCAAATGCCTACTGATGCAAAGTATTCCTTAGAGAGAAGAAATAAAAAATTAATAATCTTGGGTCATATAAGAAGAGCCTCCATTACTGAAGTAGCTTAACATTTTGTCATTCCACTAAAAGGGCACAAAATTCAATATTTTATCTTGAAATACGTATAGATGACAAAATTTTAGAAGATCATATATATGCTGCAATGTTAGTCAAACTGTAGCATTTAGTTCCTTATCTAGGGTTTCATTTTTCTTTGCTTATTTACTAGGCAAATACACCATCAGGTCAAGTGTCATTTATTCTAAATACGATGAATCATCCATGTTATGCAACTTGACCATGTTGGGGCTTTTGTTCTGTACACAAAAGGCAGATTTTTTTTCTCAGCCTTGAAGAATACGCATGTGAACTTAATATTTTTTATTGATGTTTTCAGATAGATCTGGTTTTAGGAATTACCACAGCTCCACAGGATAAAGGAGAGCTACTTCTTTTCATGTCTTTTTACTTGTGGGCCAATTCTGTGTCCTGCCATAGCTGTGAAGACAGTAGAAAAGTTTTTATGACCATCCAGGTCATATTTGAATCACAATACAAATACCATTCCAGTCTCTTGAAAGTCTATTTTTTTTCAGCTAGAATAATAGTAATAATAATAGTAATATAATAGTAATAATAGCAATAGTAACAATGGCAGTAATAATAACAGTAATAATAACAACAGGAACAAACTTTTATTTTAATGGCGAGTCCTTAAACGTAGCTTGTGATGGAAATTGGGATTTTCTTCAAAATGTTATCAGGATATCTTTGTATCAATTGGACTGGGAAAAATTAATATTAATTTTATTAAAAATGAAAGAAAACATTCCTTGATGCTGTACTTTTAAACAGAAATCTAGAAATACAAAACTTCCAGTAAAAATAAAACACAAGATTCTTCAAAAGAAACTTCGAAATAATAAGAATCCATACAGCTATGTACTGAAGCATCTTTTGGTGAAACAGACCAGAATCTGTGCTACAGATGAGGTAGCCAGTTGATACAAGCTGTCCAAAGTCCACTGACTTCAAAAAATGTTGTATTGAACCAACAGAAGAGCCAGTTTGATGTTAGCGTGGAAAGACACCCAAAACCCTTCCTGCTGTTTTTTGTCCAAAATATAACAAGTGAAAGCAGCAATAAATGACAAATATACAGATGCATTTTAATTACTTATCATTGCATTTTACTATGCAGTTGTGAATTATACGGGGTTTGCATCTTAATTCAAGGGCAGGATAGATGGTAAAAACTTGCTCTGTATTAAAATAACCTCAGCTGCCCACTGACTATGCACTTCAAGCAACAGACATTTCACAGTAACAGAGCTAATTGTCCAGTCGAAATGCTTAGGATGTTTTATGGCAAAATTTAGTAGAAAATGTCATTGAAGCTATGTGGCTTCTGCATGTATGGTTTTCTTCCACTTTCATATCATCTCATAATTTAATTTAATCTTTTCTCTATGGGATAGGTAAGCATTGGGTTATTGAAGGAGGCCAAAAGTTTAGTTCCTGAGCCTGTGTAAAAAGGAGAAACAGATTGAAAGGAAATCTAACCTCCTTTTCAGAATCAGAAGCTGCGAAGATGTTCCACCTCCGTTGTATACACGGACATATACATCACCCAATAAAAAGGTCTATAGCTTACGTTCTTTACAGCTATAGTGCTGTATTGGAGCAGCAGAGAAGAAATGTACACCTAATCACAGTCTCCTCTAAGACATAAAGTTTAATGCTTCCCCCTCTCACCAGACATTTCATAAGATATAGTGATAAGAAGGATATGGGTAAAGCAGAACAATAGAAAATGGTGACTAAAAAAAAAGATAATACGTCATTATTTTAGTTTCCTGCAGTATTCCAAAGTCTTGGCTTGCTTCCTCTGGATATTTAAAACAGCATCTTACAATTTCATGTTTTCTGGCTATTCAAAAGAATCTAAAAGGAACAGTATATTATTTTACACTGTACCATGCACTATTGTGAAAATGTGCATTTAATCATTGAGAGTTTATGGGTTTTTGCAAAACTTTTTTTGTCTTGAATGTTATATAGATGGAATGAATGCCTTAGATATCAGGCTAGTAACGTTTCTTTCCTCTGATCATAAAATTGGGGAATGAACCTATGAAAAACCAGGTTTGGGAAAAAAAAACAACTAAACAACAAACAAACAGATAAACAAAAAAATACAAACTTACCACAGCACATAAAAAACACCCCAAACCAATACCAACACTTTAAGATTTTCAAACTTAACAAAAAAGACCAAACCAAACCAAAAGAGCAAATAAAAAAAAATACTTTTTTTTTTTTTTTTTATTAGTAATAATACACCACTGCCTAATTGGAAGTTAAAACTTACAAAAATTTAAATATTTCAAGATAGCTAAGATAGCTTAGTGGCACTCCTTTTTTTTTTTTTTTTTTTTTTTTTAATAAGAACTGTGATCCAGGTTACTTTAGAAAAATCCTGTCTAATACAATTTTCCAGAAATCAAGTCCTAGCTTCAATTATTATAATGCTTTAAATATACTATTCAATGAAACATGTTGCACCAGTGGGGGCTAAAAAATCCAGCATACTGTAAAAAACATAAACACAAAGTTTGAATGTCAATCAGTAGTGATTAAGCCTACAAGTCAATAAACCTTCCGGGCTTCCTTATGTTAAAGTTTTTTAGCATTTTAATGCTTTCCACATGTTAAGCATATACTGCAGCTTTTGGGAAGTTTGCACTGATTTTGTCAGCTGACAAATAACATCTTTCAAATACCCTTCTGAGGGCAACATCCTGCACGGTATTTTCTAAAGGAAGTGAGGCTGCAAATGCAGGTTCAGAACAGCAACATTCATATACCAGCATTTATCACTCAGAAGTTAGAATCAATTCAAATACACATATTTGCTAATGTACATTTCCCTACAGAGCAGTACTAAAAGGCTTTTACAAATGACTTCACCTCACCCCCCTGCTTGAAGATACTGGAGCTACACAGTGTTTTGATTAGCAGATTTGTTTGTTTTATTCAACTACAGGAAACATTATTGCCCAGATCCTCTGCAATTATAAAAAAGTGTAATGTTGAACTCAATGGGGTGCTGGGAAAAAAAACAAAACAAAAAAAAACGCAACAAAACAATAACAAACCCAAAACAAAACAGTAATGCCGAATACACAAATCTCCTGAAGTTGCATATTCATTATTCTTATCTTTACCTTATTAACACCTAGCGTTGTGAACCATGACTGGTGTTGGGTGAGCACAGTTAGCTGCAGGAGAGCATATCTGGTAAAAAGTGTTGTTTGTGATAAAGCCTCCCAAGTCAGAAGGGATTCTTGTTGCTTCTAAGTCTGATCATGAGGTAAAGAACTTTAATTACAGAAGCAGGGGTTGTAACTGAAGGAAACACAGGAGTTTACATATAAAATTCAAAGTGAAGTGCAAATGACAAAGTTTGAAAGTCACTGATATATAAGACTATAACATTTTGAGTCAGTTCAATGAGGACTGCAGGATGCTGTTCTATGGCTGCTAGAGAAACCACTGAAAAAAATGCTGAACAGTCAATATGTATTTCTAGGGATGATGCAGATTAATCATTAAATATCATTGGTATAGCTAAACTGATATGCATGTTTCTACAGTGCATACTTAAAGCAACGGTCTCTATTCATATCGGGATCTGTATATAAATGGAGTTGACAGTTTCTTAAATGACTCTTTACAAACT
>JBCJKH010080411.1:0-16757 GCA_039877255.1 Loriculus beryllinus
TAGAGGGGCAGGATCACCTCCTTCGACCTGCTGGTCACGCTCCTTTTGATGCAGCCCAGGATACGGTTGCTTTCTGGACTGTGAGCACACACTGAAGCCGGCTCATGTTCATTTTCTCATTGACCACCTCCTCCAAGTCCTTCTCCGCAGGGCTGCTCTGAATCTCTTCTCTGCCCAGCCTGTAGCTGTGCCTGGGATTGCTCCAGCTCATGTGTACGAACTTGCACTTTTCATGGTTAAACTTCATAAAGTTGGCATGAGCTCACCTTACAAGTGAGGTGGAAATATTTGGAAATATTTTGAAATACTGAATATTTTGGGTTAAAAAAGATGTTTAACATAGAATGCCACACTGGAAATGAATAAAAATAATATAAATATCAGAAATGTGATTATTTGTAGATCGATTTTACATGTCCTATTAAGATTAAAGAACCATATGAATTCAGTGGTCATTCACACAGCACAAATAGCAAATAATCAGAACAACCATATTATGACTAGCAAGTGCTCATTGACTACTTGGCAATAAATTAGTGTATTTGCAGAAAATGAAAATAACTCTGATAACAATTTGCCAACCAAAAATGAATTGAAATTGCAAATTGTGATGAGAAATGAGTACCTAAATGAGATCAAATGTCAAGACAGCATATGTAAAAAGCAAAGAGTAGAAGAATAAGAGACAGATTCAGGCTTTCAGGGTGGTGTACGTTGTAGCTAAACTGTATCATGACAGCTGTATTTGACAACAGTTCAGATGATCTAGACTGAGCTAATAATCCCAAACGTGAATTTGTTATCCATATCTGAAAAATAATATCTAACCTAGGAAGCAGCATAGCCACATTTTATCATTCATTCTGACAGCAGAACTATAATTAATTCACTAAATGCAGGTTTAAAGGTGATGAAATACATATATATAGATCTATAGATATATGAAAGGTACTTAAAGAAGAAAATATGTTCATGTGGTACAACTAACCACTAGTGCTAAAAGTCACGCAGGAGACTTTTATAAATCTCCTCCTTACTGGAAGTCTAAAATAAGAGGAAAGAGAGGGAGAGTGAGGTGACACCTCTTTTTTTCATGCCCTTTCCCAGAGTCCTGGCAATGCCCAAAGAGAATCAGAGATGTGGAGATATCTGGGCCAGAAGGTGAGACATCCATACAGGGTTCAGCTTCAGCTCTGAATGGCATTGCATGGCACTGTACAAAATAACTGCTTTGATTCCCAGGATAGCAGTGCATAGGAAAGTCCTTAACATCAAAATTGTTCAATTTATTTCTTGGGAAGTGACCAACTGCCTGGTGGAATTGATCCTTGAGTGTATTGATCATAATGTCTCTGAACCTACACGTTACCACATTGCTAATCTGCATGAGATCATGTGCTTTTCAGGATAGCTTTCACTGTACTGCAGGCTGGTTTGGACTTAGAGGTGAAACTAATGATAGGGAAATACATGTTTTCTTCCAGTTTCATTCCCCATGACTGCATTGGTCCTCCAATAAAGATGTTGGTGAATAGCATGCAGGCATTGCCCTCTTCTAGTAGGCTGATACCCCAACAAACCCTATTCTAGAGACTAATACTCAACAAGCTAGTCTAGCCAGACAGTGGAAGACAGAGTTAATAATAAAGTTATTTCTATTTACATCAAACTCTCCCCAAAAAAATTAGATGACAAGCCTCAGTTTTGACAGAAAGAATGAATGTCACTCATGAACAATAAAAAATACTGTGTATTACAGTACCCTCTAGTGACTCCTGCCACAGCTTGATTTCAGCTGGCATTCAGCACATCCAAGGATAGATACCACTATGGCAGAAGGACAACCTCCAAAATTCTCCAGGGTGGCCCTCAAACATCAGGAAATCAGTCTCCAGCTTTCTTTCTTAAGTAGAGTTAGCACTGAGTGTTGAGCTTCCATTCATTTCTTATTTGCTCCAGGGTTTGACTTTTTTTAATTTCAAATACCCAGCTTTTAAAATCTCTGTGAGCTAGCAGCTAGGCACTCACTATTCTTTGATCTCACGGTATGAGCTTCCTACACAGCAGGAAGCAGATATTTTTTTCCTGTCAAAATCCAGTCCTATCTCGGAAGGAAACAAAAATAAGCTTTTTCTTCTCTGCCCCAGTTTTTATCACAAAACCTTTGGCCCCTGTTGCTTTCATAAGATCTTTCCTTCCTGTCTGACACATGAACTGTAGGAAATCTTTCCCAAGCGCAATAAAGGCCTTCCCATCAACCCATTCCAAAAGCCTCTTTAGATTCAGTGTCCCTCAATTCAAATGATGCCTTCCCCTCCTGTGGGGTTTAACTCAGGGGCTGGGAAGAAATATTAATATCAACTGAATGGCCTTGCCTTGAAAGGTCATCTTCAAAGGTATTGTCACTCCCTTCTTGACTGATCATCTACACAGCAGACTGGAAACAAAAGGAAACTTCAGCTAGCTTTTTACCTGATTTCCTTACTTTTAGCCACATTTCTTTGTTGTTCCAGTTTCTTGAAAATAGCCAAAGAAATTTTTTGACTTAGATCACAGTTAACACAAAGAAATTTGTATTAGTAAAGGGAAAGGGTATAATATCTGTAGGGTTCCATATGTACTATAGATATTCAATAGTTGCAAACTTTACCTGTTACAAGATCTAACTGCTTCACTCTTCAAAGTTACAGACCTAATGCTTTGAAACAGTTGCCTTTTAGTTAATGAACTGTAAAGCCAATTGCAGTTTAGGCAAGGATATTTTGATGGGTGAGGGTAAAGAGGAGCTTTTGGGACAGAGTTCAGGCTTTCTTCAGAACTTTCTTTGCAGCTCATGGCAGAATAGTTGTTTGTGGGGTCATAGCTGGAAAAATGCACCGAACAGTCTGTAGAAGAAGAATAAATGCTTCTCAAATGGATTTATGGATGGGTAGCTGAGGGGTCAGCACTATATGATGTGGTATTGAGTTATTTTAATCCTTTACTCTGTCCATTTATGCCTTTGGTCCCATTCCCAGAATGGCTGAGTCACCTTTATGAACTTATGGCAGAGAAAGACAGCAACTGGGAATGTCTCAGGATGCCAATGTTCGAACCCTGAGCTAGGTCTGCCAATAGCAAGCCCTCACCATTCCTGGAACTGTGTCTGATCTCTTTTATTTAACACTGCAAACTGCCGTGCAAACCTGTCCACAGGTCATCCTCCAGAGCACAAATCCAGCATCTCCAAATTCTCCAAATCTGCAGATATCAGCTGCAGAAACTGCTCTCAATTTAGGCTTAGGGATGAGAAAACAGCAGCATGACAGGCAGCTATCATGACTCAACCTTGATACTAGACAAATTGAGTAGTCAAGTAATTCACTGTAATTCAGCCTAGCAATTCAAAATACTGCACAATCCTGATTCTCTGGCAAGCTACTTCAAGTAGGGTATGATATATTTTTTCAGCAGTTTCAAACTGCCAAAAATGTGGTATTATTTCTCAAACAGGAAACAAATTAATGAAGGGTATGAGAGGTAAATGAAAACATGTCACAGAATGAAAACATAGTTCAAAAGCTCTTAATAAATTAAAAGTTACAAAAAGCAATTTACAGAGTGTTTTATGTATGTCACTACGATGCGGTTTTATTGGTGTGATATCATAATTTGGCTGTCTCTGATCCCTTTCTCTTGGCAGCTCTAGCTCCAAAGACATTATGTGCTGATCATGCCAGCTTAGAAAGCTGAATGCCAGAGGTCTGCTTTATTTGGGCTGTAATCAACGGGACTTGTAGATTTACCTAAGAACTTCCACATCAATTCTGCAAATCACCAGATCTTGGGGACTTTCTTGTTTGACTTCAGTAATTGATTTTGTGCAGAGAAACTCAGTAAAGTCGTCAGGATTTGCTGCCCAAATTGCATGGGCTTTAGTTCTTTTCCAAATTTTCTGTGGAATTATCTGTTTACAAATGTATCCAGATTTTACTTTGAACTTTCTGCTCTCCTCCTGCCTTTAAAGATAAATGAATTCCTAAACATATTTGTACTTGCAAATTCATAGATTTATACACTTCATGCCACTTTAATCCCTATTAAACTAATCTGAAGTCGTGTCAGGCCAACTATCCACAGTAAAATGGATTAGACAAGCCAGTTGATCAGCTACAGAAATTACTCTGGGTGCTTTTTCTGTCTAGCCTTCATGAATTTAACGCACTATTTTCATACAATAATTTTTTTCTCTTTAATTCCTTTGTGATTAAGCTAATTCACAAATAACATTGGTTCTTAGAGAATCATTAGTGTAAAGCAGAGCAGACAATGCTTTAATTAGGGCTTTTCATATCTCCTCCATCCATTTGGTAATAAAAGTACTTCTGTATTAATTGATTAGTTATTTTAATTTGCACAGCAATAACTGCTGACATACAGTGGCCATAAAACATCTTTGTTAAGTAATTTTTCAAATACAACTGATATTTATTTCCTGGAGAGGTGGAAGATGTTTTGTTTAAAAGCTTTGTGATGCATATGCTATAGCTCCTGACAATCCTTCTCATTAGAACATAGTAAACCTCCAAGAGATTTTTAGGGAATTTAACATGTATTTCAACTTTATTTCTATTTCTAGTACAGATTTTTCTATTGCAAAAGTTATACATAGTTTCCTTATCTGAAAAATTTGTATAAGACCTTGCTGCACAAAGAAAGTCTCAGATTGTTAGAGAATGGTTATCTACTGAAAACGAAGAGAAGTTCTGTGTTCTCAATTTTATTTACACTCCTGTTAGGCTTTGACACAAAGAAACAAATTAAAATACTTCAGCTTAGAAAAAGTGAATAGTGATTTTAAACAGTTGTTGGGAAACCAGTTTCTCATGTATTTTTTAAATATAACAAACCCACATTTGGAATAATGGATTAACATTATTAGATCACACACAAAATCTCTGGTCAGGCTATGTCAACATGAAATCTGGCTTTCCACATTTCATTTTGAGAACAGTGGCCTGACTTCTCAGTGATGCTAAGTTCTTTGCGTTGAAGATTAGAAATAGAAAAGGGTTTCAGATTGATAACTGTATTATCTGACTCAAATGGCCCCCCTATAAGTCTTGGTGGACATAACACAGTGTTGGTGAAAATATTAATCAAATCTCCTTCCTCTGCCTTTCCTCTGCAGAAGGAAATTTGATGGTCACATCATCATATTCACTGCCTTTGCAGCAAGGCAGCTGACTGATCCAGTGCCTTCCATGCCCATCCCTAACCACTTACCCCTGTCCCTAGGATGCTTGGTCCCTCCAGCAGGAATGGTGCTCTCACACTCACCTCACTTCCACTGTAATATCATGCCATGCTTGAAAAATCAGTGGACAATACTCAGTCATTCTCCCTATCAGTTGAAAGGTTTTTCATGTGCTGCTGATATGCATAAGATTTTAAGATCCTCTCTTACGTGCATGAGTAAGGGTAAAAAAATGAAGAAATTAGTGAGTTTTCTTCTCAAATTGCTGGTATACCTCTCATTGCCATGCCTTCAGGCCATGTTTTGGACCAAGAAGAGATCTGAATGAAAGTGAAAACAAAACTAAAATCTCCAAACAGAAGTTTAGAACAAAGTGTCTGATACTCAAAAAGACCAATTTTGAGCTTAGACTTGCAAGCCTTTGTTAAGCAAGTTTACGTAAAGCATAGGGCAAGGGCATAGTGGTTAACATTTGGGACAAAAGAATTATATTTTCTATTGTACAATGTCATTTTCTCCTCCTTGTCAATTGATGAAGCATCAATCATTTAGAAATTTCTGAAGCCAGATATGAGTTTCCAGTTGGATTTATTTAGTTTATTTTTGTCTTCAGAAAGAGGCCAAAAGACAAAAAAAAAAATTATGATTTTACCAACTTAAAACAACTTCATTGAGGCATTTATTTTTACAAGTTACAGTACTTTGACACAGAAAAATCATTACATGAATGTCACCCATTCTGCTCATTGAATGAGGCAAATATCCTCTGGGAAGAAAAAGGGAAAATAGCATGCAATCATGTGGTCACAGGCTGCCTATTTGGGTCATTTTGCAACTCTGGAATATTTGATTTTTGAAGATTTAACAATTCCTCAAGACAGTTTTTACATGCCATGTTTATAACTCTGCTTTCTCCATCTTCTTCCATTCCCACACCTTTTGCTTCTCAGCCGTTGCCAAAGAATGGAAATGCTCAGGGCAGGAAATATATCTACCTGAAAGTTTGGATGACCATCAGCTTATGAACAGTATCAGCACAGGTAAAATAATGACAACCTGAGTTACCATTTTAAGCCATGGAAGGATATTACTTCAGGAAAGAGGAGACGCAGGAAAGTACGCTCTTAAGAAAATGTTATTATGGTGTTCAAAGTCTTAGCATTCATGCAAGCAAAAAACATTTCTAAAAAGCTGATATTATGGCTTAGTACCCGCTAGTTATTCTACAGATTTTCCTATTTGGCAAGAGAAATTTAACAATGTCGTTCCTTCCATTCCACTTGATATTGCTGGTGTAACTTTTCCTAAAGTCAGCAAGGTAGATGAAAAGAAATTATCAAAAATAAAGAAGAGTCAGATTAAAATTTTCTGGAGTATAAAAGCAGTAATACTATGCAGCCTCTCTAATCCACTGCATTTGGGAAGACTATATTAGGCATATACCAAGTATAGAACATGCTATGAATATATCTAGTTACTGACAAGGTGAGCTTTGTGCTGAGCCTTCATGAAAGTTTTAACCCAAACAATGATAATCAACAGAGATAGTGACAAATGGAAAGGAAGTGGGGAAGAATAGTGACATTTGGTGCTGAACCATATGTGCGTGGTTTGAAAGACATGACTGAATTGTTTTTGGTGCACTATTATTCTGACATTTAGAATGAGGCAAGTTTCCATTTCCATTAATGTACTGCCAACTCAAAGGGGAACTGTCGCAAATTTGAGACTAAAGAAAGCTGTTCCTCAAACTTCTCTTAGGCATAATCAATGCCCTCGCTAAGCAACAGCGTAATGTCACAATGTAGCCTCTAAATGATTAATTTGCTTTCTATTTGTTGAATATAAGAACATGTTTTATACTTTATGATGATATAAGCTGCTTTGACAAAAGACCATGAATTTATATATGAACGCAGAGCAACAAATGCAAAGGAACTGTTGGTCAAGTTTTTCTTATTGGTAACCTGGCAAATATAACCACGAAGAAAGTAATCTAGCCTTAGCTGGAGGATGTTCACGTGGAAGAACCTGAAAATCTGAAAACTTTTCAAACTGTAGCTAAAACCAAAAGATGTTTGGAGAAAAACTACAATTACCTTCAGTTTCTTTTACTGCTTTTTAAAGTCACTGCCTATCTTTACCAAAACATTAAAAATAAACAGTGAGAGGGAGAAGAGAGAAGGGAGAGCTTGAAGGTAGCATAAGGTGATTGAGGATCTGGTGAAGAAGCTCTGGACTCCCAGATTTGTCCCTCTTTGAAACAGTTCCCAGGTGCTGCATTTTCCAGCTGGAAATACCTGTTTAGCTGCTTTATAAACAACTTGAATTCAAAGGACTCCTCTGACCTTGTGTGATGACAGATGAGCACAATACTATCAACATCACTTAGAGAGCAAAACTGAAGGGATGATTTTTCTTAAAATCCTCCATGCAAGTTTTCTTTCTAATGAATGTTTCCCTCTGGTGAGCACTTAATCTCTGAAGTTTTGGTGGTAGTGGCTCAATCTCATTCTCTTTGGGAGGCAGTGGCTGTTCTTCAACAACAGAAAATATCATGCCATCCATTAACTCTCTGCCATACTGATTGCATTTAAAGCTATTCTTATTTGTCTGTTTGGGGCTTGGAGGAAGATTGATGAACCCCAGTTTTTACATAGGAGACACAAAGCTCGGTGTTTGCCATTTCACCTAGGAATAACAGAAAAGCAAATGCACCAAGCTCTGTACCCTGTTATCTTACTGAAGAGTGCTGAATCACAGCCCTGGACTGATCCTGCTTCCCAGCTCCTGTCACCACACATTCCTGCAAATCTCCTCAGACCCCTCAGAAATTAATTTCCTTGTATGATTCACAAATTCCCCTATGACCATATAATGTCTTGGTGTCATTACATGCATTTTTTTTTTAGTTGGACCAGCTTCCTTACTTTTCATCCACTTGAATTTTGCAGCCCTTGTCATGGTATGCTGGTGCAAGAAAGATAAGGAAATGCACGAAAGTGAACACATTGTGCCTATACCTTGACTTTAGCCAAATGAATTTATTGCTAGAAAAGGTTCCAGAACTGTCAGTCATGGCATCTGAAGCCTTTCATTCACCCACAGTGCAAATGATATAAAGATTAAATGCTCTGTAATGATGAAGTGCAAGCTCCCCTAAACACCTCTCCATTTGGTCTCAATATTGTACCTTCGGTGAAGAAGCAGATCACATCATGAATGAGAGCTAAGAATAACCAGAAGAAATGCCAAGCGACAGAGGCACAATTTCAGTATAAATCACAGAATTTACCTTACAAAGAACTCAAGAACAATCTTTAGAATTGCTGGAGATTTGTGAACTGAACCTTGAATTCATCTTTCTTTAAACGTTGGATAAAATGCAAGTAATGAATAAAAAAGTCATGTGCAATATGAGGAAAACCCTAAAACCTAGAAAGCAAGGGGGAAAAATAACAAGATGGACAATCTACTGGTCTTTCTTCAGTGTCCACTGACAAAAGTACCACCTCAAGGAATGATGCCTTCTGTAAAAATAGGCTGAAACTCCCATACCATTTGACATAAGAAATTGAGTAACTATCCACTGAAACAGTTTCTCATAGTTCTCATTCTGCTCTGTATTTCACTTGCTGCCATTTGGTCCACAGAAACCACCCACTGAACATTTGCCTTTGGAGTGCACCACCTTCTCCTGTGCAGCATGAGTGACTTCTTGGGTCTCTCACAATTCCCCACTAACAGCTTCTGAATCTCCAAGTTGTGAGTTGCTTCTTTTATTTTTTGTAGAAGTACTGTAACATCTTATGTTCCAAACAGCAACTTCTGAGGGAAAAGTCTGCTGACTTGGGTTACCCAAACAAGACCAGACCAAAAGTGAATAAAATGGTGATGGACAAATACTCAGAGTACGGATAACATGCATAAAATCCATTTCAAACTCAGATGAGATATGTTGTATGGTGCAGACTCTCACTATCACAGTTTTTCTTTAAGTGATTTGTGGGTTTCTTTCTATATATTTGATTCACAATGTAAAAAACAGTGAAGAATTATGCAGGATTACAGTTTATTGCATCTTACAGTACAATCTTTGACTCTCTGGAAAGTTTCCTGAGTCACTTAAGACTCAGACTTGCTTTGTATGAAGGTCACTGTTTTATATTCAGTGTTTCTAGTATTACCCTCCCAGTCCAACAGCTTTCTTGCATCTGGCTAGCAGTTATCTTTGTATTATTTCATAAATCAGTCACAAATCCTTTGCATTATGTTTGTGATCCCTTTATAGAAGGAAAATACTTGTTGCCGAATTCAGCACTAGAAAGGTCAGAAAGTCCGCAAGAAAAAATTACATGCATGTATTACTGCCATGCTTAGGGACATAGGTGCTAAATATTTCTTTACTGCATTCTAGTGGAGATTGGTTTTTATTTTTAAAGGATTCTTTTCTGCCCGTGCCTACTGTCAAATCATTGTCTGAGATAGTTTGTGGACCATGCTAACTTCAATATAGTTTGGATGAATTCATGGTACTGAATATTCATACAGTGTATGATACAGACACTGAACCCAATTTAGTAAATGAATACTTGTAATTTCACCAAAGCCCCTCTGAGAGATTATTATGCAGATTTATGAAGGAATATTGCTGAAGCAACTCTTGGCTGTGTTTTCAGTCACTGAGGACTTAAAGTATGTAAACCTAAAATAATTTCAGACTTATTTACTGTCACTGCTTTCATCTTCTGAACTTTTCTGACATTATTTCTCTCACTGGTTTGTATCCAGCACCCCCTTCCCTATCCTTGTCCTTGAGCAAAAAGCCAGCATCACAACACCTACAAGTGTTGCCAAGTTACTCCCAACAATATCCTTGCTGCCATAATGCCAGCAATCTGTTCTAATACTGCTGCTGCAAAACTGCATTACAGGCAGAGGGATGTATGGACATGGACATGTAGTATCACTCACCTGCAAATACAGAGACCTACACACAACCAGACTGTGAGGAGACTCTCACACCTCTTATGTATGATGAAGATTACCTCACTATTTTAGGACCTCATGAAAGAAGGAATAATCAGGCCAAGGAATGATGGAGACACTTGACCGAGCAGCATATTACAGTTCTTTAAAATTCAGCAAGTGTGCTCTAAGCTGTTCTTTGCATTACTGATTTTACAGGCAGCACCTTTTTTAGAGTCCCAGACCCACATATTTTTGCAGCAGCCTACCATACCCACTGTATCACCTTCAACTTCATCCCCTGGTGTCAGAAAGAAAACTCATTGCTACTTGCTAAATGTCTCTTAAAATAACATTCTAGCCTCTGACGTTGCTACCAAAAGTATTAATTTAAAAGATAGATCAGTATCCCTCACTCTAGTCAATGGTACCTCTCCTGCCCTACTCATTAAAGGAATTAGTCACCACTGGACTATCTCAGTTTGGTAATGGGCACAGAGCCAGATCCTGAATCCTTTTTCATATTACATCATTTGTCCCTAAGCAACAGGATTCCTACCTCACACAAGATGAAACACAACATGGTTAAAGTCTTTGGGATGTGGCCCACAGGCTTCAGAAGGCTACAGCAATAGTTAAATTTTAGCATACTGTAAATACCACAGTTCTTCTCAGTTACATTTCTTGGTATACAATATAGTAACATATGCTACATGGAAGTGAATCGTAAAGGCCAACTTCTGCTCTTGGATTCAGATCTCCTTGACTTCAGTGAGACTGCAGAGCAAGGAAGCCTGGTGACACCTGCAAGCAGCAAGTAACCATGGCAAAGTCTCCATGGGGGAGCCAAGGGAAAGATCAGCAGACAATTCCTGAAGGTTTCTTGTGGTTCATGTAAATTGTCACACTGTGGCTTGTTTTAGCCATGTTTTGTGTGGTGAACGTGCACATGTATATCTTGAACTCTTTCTACAAATTAGTATGCAATAGAATAAGGCAAGTAAAGCCTACGAGCCAAAAAGCTAGAAAATCTGCATGCCAAAGAGATGGCAATGGAAGAAAAGAGCTGGAGATAGATGGTGATGGGAAAGGGCAAGAGAGCTGGTGCAAAGCATCCTTTTTTAAAAACAATAGTTTATTAATTTATTTCAAGAGGCTTTCCTGATTCATTCTTCTCTATTTTTTTCTTCAAATTTCCTATTTTTTCCTAGATTCCTTTTCTGTCTTAAGTCCCTGATCCTCTGTCTTTTTCTCTTCATTATTCTGCTTGATTGACTGTCAAGTTAGCTATGAGAAGAGGGAACTATCTTTGAAAATGTGAAAGAGTAACTGCGAAAAGACACATATTTGCACACTTTACAAGAAACATGTTGAACTCTATACAGATAGAATCCAAGTTACTGAGCTATATAAAAGTAATTAAAGAAATTCTCCTACTTTCTCTGCAGTCACTAAACTATCACGAGTACAAGAAAAGCAGGAGGTGACTGAAACTTAAGGATGGGTCCAACCACTCGGTGGAAATAACGAAAGAAGTTTGTGATTTTGGGAGAATGAGTTATATGTCTGTAATTGACTCAACTAGACCAATAAACTGCACATGGCTTTAGGAAGTTTTTCTCATTGTCAGGAAATTCCCCTTCACTTGTTGCATACCTTCAATAGGATCAATAAACGTCACAAGGGTTGGAACATTTGAGAGGAGCTCTTCTCAGTTGCTGCTGGGCATTTATTTTCTTTTAAACAATCAGTCAAAACCCTGTGAACTGCAAATAAGTGGCACTATGTTTGACATAGTGCCAGTGTGCTATTCCACAAAATATCACCCAAATCTATAGTAAACTTCTTCAAGAAAAAGAAAACATGAGAACATTCAAAGCCTACTTTCTTTCTGACGTTCATTTCTATATAGTGATGATTTCATGATCTCCTTAATTTCAGAGTTTGTTTATCCATCAAAGCAGAGCAAATCATAGTGTATACCCAAAGCATGTATTATTTCAGTCAATTGTAGTACAGACAAACTAGAGAACATCAGCTGTACTTTTAATTTGAAGATTGTGCTTCTGTAAGGAAGACAGGAGCTTGAATATAACAACAGGTTTGTGTCTAAGAAGCAGATTCTTTAAAAAAAAGTAAAAATACTTTGAGAACTAAAAACCAAGTCTGAGGCATCACATATAGGGAAAATCTGTTCCTATGGATTTATTGGCAGTGCTTGTAAAATAACTGTGATTTTCCTTTTGTTCAAAAGACCCAAAATAATTGTATGCAAGTATAATTCTAGGTACAAAAGGTGTAGACAGCACCTCTCCTGGGTCATATAATACCCACTGAGATCTTCTTTAAGTTCTAGCTGAGGTTTTTAGAAACTTTTTGCTTCCGTTTGTACAAATTGTTTCTCACACAAATAGCATGCTTCCTAATGGAAACTCACAAGGATCTAGAGCATGCAAGCCTAACACTTGCTTGTCTCCATGAAAACTTTAGAGTGTAGAAAAAAATCAGTTAAGAATTTATGAAAAGTGGAAAAAGTGATGTGAGTACAGCTGCAGGAAATTCATTTTATAATCTGAATAGCTGCTCAAGATTTTTTAATAATAACCACCTAGTTTTAAATGGGGACATTTTCATATTGCTCATTCTCTATTCCTGAATAACCATCTGATACTTTGCTTGTTAGAAGTACTTGCAATATCATTTAAATGAAGCAAAACCATTCATTTTCCTTCTTTTCCACCTCAACAAGATTTGCCTTTTTTGACTCTGAAAAGCTGATACATTTCTGCTTGTCAGTCCTCTCAATACACTGTGTGAAGATGTTCAGTAAATCCCAAATACACCTTACCACCCCACTCATGCCATCCATCATCGCTTTCTCTCCAATATTAATCTTCTCCAGTCTCTGTTTGCACATGGTACCAGAAGGAGCTTCGAGAAGGTGACCTGCATGACTCCTATCTTAAGTTATCTGCTGTGGTCCCAGAAGTGATTCATGATCATATCAAATCTATCTCCCTGGTGCTGTTTTGTCCTTAAGGCTTCGGCAATTGCAGAGACTGACTAGAGACTCCAATCAACCATCTGGTGTCTGCCAACTGTAGTGTCTAGTCAGGTTACACTGAATGCAAAGAGAAATGTGTTTTGTATTTGTATCCTCAATACACTCATCTCTTCTCATGGGCCAAGTGGAATATTAAGTGGTTGCAACTCTAAAGGGCTGGGTTGGCAGCAGAAGAAAACCTTATATATAAAAGGAATATTTAAAGTCAGCTGTAAAGCTTAACTGAGTTGAAGTGCTAGTATAATATACACAGCAGCTCTGTCCTGGCAAAGGATGGTTTTAATAAGTGACAAGACTTTTTCCATCAGTTCTTTCTACATTTTTTTTCATTGCAATTTACTTATTTATATGTGATCAGAATGTTGTTAAGGAAGCTCTTTTTTTCTTTAAACTCTTCTGTCCTCCAAATAATAGAAAGAAAATACTAGAAATCTGAAAAACTCATTATATGTCTTTTGCCAAATATTTTTCAGAGCAGGCTACATCAATCTGTGCCTTGCATAGTCTGTTTTACTCCATGTATGTTGAGATGAGCCTTTGACCCTGGATCTCTCCCTTTCTCCCCTCCCAAGGATACCACAGAACTGGAAATACAAATGCTTTAGCCAGATCCGGTCTTACCACATTACTGCCTTGTGAAAAGTCATTTTAGTTATAAGCCCTTAATAATAAGCTTGTTACACATCTGGTTTCTTTCTACCATGACAGGTTTTATCACGGACTTGCACAGTCACAGCAGCTAAGTGCCTGAAATGGCTGTTTGGAGAATTACTTTTCGAAGGTGGCAACATTTTCTGCCTCAGTACAATGTGCTTCTAGGCAGAGGGCACTAAGGGCATGCCCTCCATGGCATTTTGGTGCCTTGGTATCCTATCCTTGAACACTAGAAGCAGTCATTGTGTCCTTGAACAGCAATTTTTGTAATAGGACTCACTCCTGAGTTATGTGCCGCAGCTGTTTACAGGCTGATTTGATGGGTAATATCACCCATGGGCTTGAAACTGGCCAGGAAAGTATTATGGGATTTTCCTCATTTTCACTGATTGCAATCGGAACTGTAAACTGGCGTTACATTCACTATTTTGTTTCTACAAACTAAAAGAGCAAACACAGGACAGCTGCCCTGCAGGACATGTCACGTTAGTCATAGGCCACTTTGACTTAAGATGGAGGGAAAGCCAGGCTGGCCACAGGAGTGCTGGTCATTCTGTATTGGGATGATGACAGCATCTGTGGGTGTGCATCTTCACCCGTGCTCCCAGCCATCCCCTTCCTGGGGGGACTACGGAATGGCAGGGGAGCTGCTGGCTCAGGTGGGATTTCTGTGCATGCCCATCCACTTTCCAGCCTCCCAGCTCTGGGGCTGGGTCCTGTCCTTCAACCCAGCCTGACCTTGATGACCAGAATTCAACTGTTAAGAGAGCAGGATCTGATAAGCAGCCAAGGTTTAAATACCTGCTCAAACTGGTACAGAGCAAGGCTTTGAGCCTGCAGTTCCCAAGCCCTGAGGGAGTACCTCATTTACTTGGCTTCTTTCCAGTCCGCCTCCCTCTCTGCCCCCAACTGAGATCTGAAATTTCCTCCAACATCTGACAAGCCTTCCCAATCAGAGTACTGTTGAAAGTGCAGGCATCTGGCCTGAGATTTGGTCTGAAAAATGTGCTTTCCCACAAAAGCTCAATTTTGATACAGTTACCTGGCCAGTCCTACTCAGGTTTAAGATGACCATTGAAGCTCAGGTTCCTGCTTATACCTGTTCTTCAAAATTTATTAATCAATTTTGCCTTCTACATCTGGGTAAATAAGAAATATCTATGCCTGTCAGACGAAATTTAATCCAGTGGAGGCACAAATAAAACAACATTAAACAATTTCTCATAAAAATACAGAGGGAAACACGGAGAAGTTTGCTGTCCCATTTGATACCTTATAAATTCTCCTTTAGGACATGCAGATATAGACAGAGGCTGAAGGTTTGGACAGATTCTTCTTTTGCTTGCTCAGTTTGCCCGTCTCTTTTGAGGAAAAATGCCTGCAGTGAAGTCTGGCTAGAAAGCAAAAGTGAACTATGATTTTTAGCCAAGCACAGAAAATCATAAGAAATCAAGCTCTCAGCTTCTGAGAGCAAGCACCTTAACACCAGCATGTTGAGATCAGCTTATCAGACCTCTTCATTTTCTACATTTTAACAAGGGGCTGTCCATGTGTCATACACTCTGAGAGCACAGCTTTGTCCAAAACTAAAACCCCAAAACAACTACAATGGCAACAATAATAAATCCTAGGGAGGCAATTCAGACTATATTTACTATATACCATCTGCACCAAGCCCTGAGAGACATTATGTTCCACATTCCCTGTCTGTACGACTGAGAGCTTTTCTGATGTGTAAACCATCATTTATCTTGTCTTTGATTCCCTTCATGTGACCTTTTTCAGAGTATGGCAGTATAACATCCTTGCTATGGCAGGCTCTGAGACCATTTGAGGACAGGCCTCATAAAGCTTGCCTTTAACATTAATCGATCAATTTATTATGGAAGTAAATCAAAGCAGTTAAACTCAGGTCTTCTGGGAGTTGAAGGTCAAACATGGAAAAACAACCTTTATTCTGGGAAGAACACAGAAAAATTCTTTCAGCCCCATCCCTTTGTTCTTCGCCTTAGAGGCATGACAAAAGCACGTACTGCACTCACCATTTGGGGAAGTACAAAAGCAAACATACTCTAATATACACAAAGTGTTTGTGTCTCGTTGCTTCGTCATCTGTTTATTCCAAGAAGTTTCATAAAGTCCTTCTTTCACATCCTGGAAAGCAGAGACTGGAGAAAAGGGGTGATTGAGAAGAGAATACAGACCCACTCGCCTTCCTGGAAGCTCAGCTTGAGAGCCAGAGGAAAGGACGACTGAGTGGTACAGAGGAGGGCTTAGCAGATGTGGTCCTTATACATTGTTTCCCCACACTCTACATTCAATGACATATTTTAGAGAAGTTCAGAAGGAACACCACATCTGTGTCTCCATACAGAGTCTGCAGGACCATGGGTACAGCTGTGGGTGCAGGTGAATGTATGTTTTCAGAGAGGATATTCAGCTTTAAGAAGTTTTACAAATAAGAAGATATGCAACTGGATAAACTAACAGCCAACACTGCTTTTCCCTATCTTCTAGCTAGTCCAGAAAAATACCTCTCTCTGCCACAGCTGAGCTTCTCTATGGTGTGCAGGACACAAGTCGCCTCAGCACCTTTCCCTTTCCCTTTCCCTTTCCCTTTCCCTTTCCCTTTCCCTTTCCCTTTCCCTTTCCCTTCTTTCCCTTTCCCTTCTTTCCCTTTCCTTTCCTTTCCTTTCCTTTCCTTTCCTTTCCGTTCCGTTCCGTTCCGTTCCGTTCCGTTCCTTTTCTTTCTCCTTTCTTTCTCTTTTCTTTTCTTTTCTTTTCTTTTCTTTTCTTTTCTTTTCTTTTCTTTTCTTTTCTTTTCTTTTCTTTTCT